>JAAXCT010001940.1:0-110775 GCA_012490785.1 Eragrostis nindensis
TGATGAGGAGGAGGCGGCATTCATGGTCGAGAGGCAGATTGAAGAAGGTTTGCGGTTCGTATTGTCTTTAGCATCTTCGATTTTTGTCCTTTGTTCCAATCGCCGGTGAAAATCGAGTCAAATCGATGATTTTTGCTCCGCGTGCTTGCAGAGATCGCATCATCTCATCCTCCATATTCCAGTGCCATGGATAATTGGGGCAGCAGGAAGGGAGGGAGACAGGGAGGGAATGACCTCTCGACGCTGTGGATGCGCCACGGAGTTGCCGCTACCGGTCATCCTCAGGTACGATTTGCCACATCCACACCTCTGGTGTCCTGCGCGCACAAGTTTCTTTATGATTCCCCCTTCTGTGTGTGGTGTTCTGCAGCTGATTAGCGTGTTTGCCTGCAACTAATGCCATTTGCTCAAAGTTTGTTGGGTCAAAATTACTGCGATATACTTAGCGTGCATATGCATTTGTGGTTGTGATGATTAATTTGTAAAATGTATACTCTTTTCTAAGAAGATGAAAAGGTTTGAAGATTCTTAGGTCAGTAAATAATATGGGAGCATTCATCTGCTTTTGATGTTGCAACAGTCCTGTTTTCAATCGCTCTATGTATAGCATATCTCTGCAGTGTGAAGCATTTTGTACACTACCAATAGTATTGTAATCTACTTCTGAAGCATTTTGTAGAGTATTCAAAGAAACTTCTGGTCCAAAAGCAGAAAACACATGACTCATGCCATTTTTGATTGGTACTAGTAAAACAATATCAAAGAAGCAGTTTATATATGCTCACATTTGATGTTTAGGTACCATACTTTTGTCTAATCAGGTGTGCAATGAGGGTCAGCAAAGGCCGATATGTGGCATGTATGAACTTTTTACTTGACATTGCTTACAAAAATTAGTCTGTGTAACTATGCATTTTCCGATGGATTTTCCTTTGGTTCAGTCTCATGCGTATACAACCATGCAGAATTTTGTGAAGTGCAATGTTTGTGTTCATATAAGATGTTTCTATGTAGTTTGTTGTATACGAATTTTATTAACTGACTTACATGAATTATATATGCAGTTTCATGATTAGCAGGCAGTAGAGTCCAGCATTTGTTGATCTGCAATCATGGAAGCATGTTTAAGATTGACCTTAACTCTGAGAACTCGTTTAATTAGTTATTCTGGTTAATTACTTACTCCCCTGCTATATAATTGCTGGTTTGCTGTTGTAGCTGAGGTAAAACAAGCATACAGAGTTGGTAGCTGAGGGCCTGTGAAGCGTTCTGCCAAGTACCAACCCATTTGTTCATCATATACTCTGAATTAATAGTTGTTTTTATTTGTGTAGTGAATCCTTCCAGTTCCATTTCTTGAATATTTGCATGAGATCTCAAATTTTTATAACCATTTGTTCATCACATACTCCGAATTAAGTTTGATAAAATAGTAAATACTGAAGCATTTTTAAGTATTAACAGTGGATTTAAACTCAATGATGAGCATTTTTATCGATCACTGAAAGCAAATATATGTAATCCACAGTTCTGGATATAGCATATGATCAATTTGTACATGTCTTCTTTGTGTGTTATGAGTTCTGAGTTACATGTGAAATTTGTTGCTCCCTTCAATTGATAAGCGCTAGTTGCTCTGAATTTGCTCGCCAATTGACTTGTACTGTCCCCTTTTTTTTTTATCAATGACTTGGATTGTCCTTTTTTCTGTCAGTTGACTTGGATTGTCCTTTTTTTGTGGTGTGGTGTGTGTAGCTGTGAGTGAGGATGGAGTGAGATGGAGCAATGTGCGAGAAGATGCAAGGATGCATATGGTAGCATAGATTACCGGTGAGTGAGTGCGTTTTATGCATAACTAGTGGTTTCTGAGGTTCGGATGTCTTACAGTACTCATTGCTGTTTTTTTCTGCTTTGTGGTCAATTAGTGATTGATTAATCATATGATGTTTGTTTTTTGTACATGGACAGCACATAGATTTTTTTCCTTTGATTTTTTGCAACAATGATTAGAGTGCAAGCTTCCAGGACATTTCTATTTGAGTTTTAACTGGTGTTCTTGATATATCTTATCTGATAACTATTTAGGTTTGTAGGATTTTCACTAGATTTTACGTACCCTCCTTTTGTGTTATCTGGTATTGAAAGCAATTTACATAGACCGGTGAACTGATTTAATTCATTATAATATTTTATCTGATAGAAAAGCATTTCCATGGACCTGTGAAGCACTTTAATTCATTACTGATAGCAAATATATTTAAATTGCCCAAAGCACTTTATATGAATTGAAAGAATTTTACAGGGGCCGGTGAATCTTTTTAATTTGTTATTGATAGCAAATATATTCTTCTTATGAAAGCATATTATCTGATACCAAAGGCAGCTCATCAATGGTTTTGTTGAATCTGGCCAAGCATTCTTTAGTTGCCTGTGTACAAAACTGGGTTTTCATGCCTTAACTGCTGCCTCATCATTCAGGATGGTGGCAAGTTTCAAGTCTAACATTTTGCTTTTTTATACTTTTTATTCATTACGGTTGGTAATTTATTTGTGGTGCAAAAGCAATTAATTCAATTGCTGAGAAAATTGAATCACTAATTATAAGCTATATCTGATGGGTTTTCTCAGCTAACCGACGAAGTTTGGCACATATTTCAGAACACTTGTGGATGTTTCAGCTGCAAAGAAGCTAATCAACTGCCAAATGATGATGGGGGCAAGTCCTTTCTATATATACTGTGGCTTGTAAATGCACTTGTCCTCTGTAAAAAGTTGATGGGGGCAATTCTACTGTATGCTGTTTTGCTTGTAAATGTGCTTGTCCAGAAAAGTTACACTAGATTTGCTCCAAATGTGTTACGGAGTATAGATGGCAACCAAAATATTTGTGGAGTACTTATGGATACTGTTTATGGTTCTAAAGCAATTCTGATGTTTGAGAGCAGACACTAAATCGGTCGCTGTTCTCTTTTTCTGTTTTTCGTTTGGATCTGTGCAAATTAGTAGTAGTCTAATGAAGCTGTTTGCATTTGTCTATGGACCCACTTGTTGGGTGGCGTCCGCGCTCCGCGTGTTAAAAATACTCGGACTACCAGACAAGTGTCTGGAAAGTTGGATTAGCTTTCCAAAAACGGGTTGATCTGCTTTCCAAAAAAGGGCGGCCGTGCGCAACCCTTAATGCACGGCGGCCGTGCGTTAGCTTGGGTTCCTCTTACTAATAGGATTACTATTATTAGTCCTCAGGTGCGCTAAAAATTAGTCCCCCTATTAGTAGTCCCTCCTGTTTTGGATCCTTCTCTGGAACTAAAATTAGTCAACTAACAAATACTCCCTCCGTCCCAAAATAATTGTCGTTTTAGCACTCGGCACGGAGATTAAGAAAAGTTGATAAAAGTAGGTGCGCAGAAAACAAGAAGGAGAGAGATAGAGATAGAGGTGTATTGGGAAGAGAGAAAGGTGCATCGGGAAGTGAGAATGACAATTATTTTGGGAAAACTGGATGAGGCTAGGATGCCAAGTAAACTGGGACGGAGGGAGTAGTTCTATGGATCTAAATAGGCCTATTATTAGTCCTCTGGTGGGCTAAAAAATTGTTCTTTAATTCGGTTTCTTATGGGTTCATGAGGTAAGAATTTATGTTCGTTCATGACTAGAATTCTCTTAATTATAATTTCTTATTTCTTTCACAAAAAAAGATTTCTATTTGGAATTAATTTTCTGACTTCACTATGCAATATTTACGATAAGTCAATCATGAGGTGTTACGTACTTATATTTTCATTTGGCGAAGGCGCGAATGTAATGTAAACGATAAGTAGTTTGTGAGTGTGGGTGTGTTGTACTGGGTTCTTTACCCTAAACTCTTCTTATTTATTACAAAGATCTCTTCTTATTACAAAGATATGTAGCTCTCTCCCTGCGTGTTCGAGAGAAAAAAAAACATACTTATATTTTGAAGTAGCATCTGAAATGAATGGATATCTGCACATATCTTTACAACCCTTAAAAACCAGAGTTGGTGGTGGTCGGTCGTGGTCGGTCGTTCCTCTGCTACAGTACTCAGCGCCCGACAGGTGGACCCCACTAAACCGCGTCCACCTGTATCCAGAACTCAGCCGTCGCACCGCGTCCTCCTTCGCCGTCGACTCCCCGAGCCTGCTTCCCAACCGCGTGCCCGCGTCCTCGCTCGCCGCCGACTCTCCGCACCCTCGTCCGCTTAACAGCCGCTACTGCTGCGTCACTTCCTAGCCACGCCGTCTCGCCGGGGGCGCATCCAGCTGACTGCGGAGGAGGTAGATCGGCGGCGCCCAAGATCCAGGCACGCGTGCGTCGTGACGCCACGACCGTCTGCTCCGTCGTCAAGGATGTCGCTGACGAGCCATGGTTGGGCGGATCGATGAGGGGAAAGCGAAGGAGGAAGTTCCCTTCTGCCTGGAGCAACCCGTCTGCCCCATCGAAGGACTCCGGTGACAGAGCCGCGATCGACGAGGGGAAGGCGGATGAGGAGGATTGCGGTGTGCGGGTGGATTTCCAGAATCCGGCAGATGGATGAGCTAGCGCACCGGAGCCGGTGATGGAAGGTTTGAGAAGCTACGAGTAAGATTCAATTTTTCTGAAACCAAAATTTGAACAAGAAGCCACAGAGGGCGCATGCCACACCGATAGCAAAGCATTCTCCCTTCCCATTATAAATTTCTCACTGATCATGTCCTCACGCAGTCGCGCTACAGAACAAGAAGCCACTCACTGGTTCTGGGATGCTAGGATTCACTCTCTTGCACCCGCTGATTCAATTCATCAAGGTCGAAGGTACAGTTAGCTTTCTACTCTAGCTCGGTGATCCCTTAACTGAATGAAAGAAACCTGGGTGAAGTGAAGAATGCCCGAGTAGATTCATTTGGTTCCTTAGCGAAGAATGAAGTAGGCTAAAGTGGTTTTTGAATACTCCATGGGAAAACTTTTTTTTTTTTGGCCAAAGTTGCCCGCTTTCCCTACATGATGTTGATTCCATTATGTAGAGATGACCACTTCGGCATTGATTCATCACAGAAAACAAACGAGAAATGCAGGGAAAAGCTGCGTACAAAAGAACCAAAGTGGTCGGACCTTTTCCCGAATCCTGCGCAAGCGGGAGCTACCTGCACCAGGCTGCCCTTTTTATTTCAAGGTTATACAAGATAGTTCAATTCTTTCCGAAATGGTCAATAGGATCAGGTGCTGTTCGTTACCGACAGTGTAGCATATATTAATATTACAATTGCAATAAGTGGGTGAAATTATAGTGACTGAACTCAATTAGATGCAACACTTTGTTTGTCCTACAAACAAACAATGGTAACTGAACTTAGCACCCACTATGACAATAGCCTGATTTTTATTAAAAAAAAGATGTATCTGTGGACTACTACAATTAGTTCTGCATTTTAGTTAAGGGGTTAACGCGCGTCCGGTCGTGCGTTAGTGGAGCGCGCGTCCGCCTCCCCCGCGCGCCACGTGTCTGACCGGCGGTCGGAACGCCGCCGGTCGGAGCCTCTTCTTCCTTGCCGGCCGCCGCCCCCGCCCCGACGCGCCTCGCCCCCGCGGCCTCCGTCGCCGTCCCCGGCGACGTCGCCGCCCGCCGTACGGCCTCCTCCCCGCCCCACCACCCCGGCGGCCGGCGGCGCCGCGCCGCCTCGCCGCGCCGCCCGCACCCACCGCCGCCGCCCGCAAGCCGCCGCCCACACTAACTCGTCGCGATGCGACGCCCCCGCCCCTACCCGCCCACCGCCCTCCTGCCGCCCGCGGCTCTGGCGGCGCCACCGCCGCCTCGCCGCACCGCCGCACCGCCGCCCACCGCCGGGTCGCGGCCGCCGCCCCCGAACCCCCCTTCTATAGCCGACGGATATTGGAGCTCCCTCCCCCAAGCGCGACAACCCCGAAACCCTAACCCCGCCGCCCTCCTCCACCTCCGGCGCCGCGACGGCGCCGCCGCCGCCGCGTCATGCCGCCCGCCCCCAGCCGCTCTCGCCTCCGCTCGCGCGTTTGTTGGGCCAGGCCAACGTCCGGAGCAGGCCGGGCCACCCGCTCGAGGGGACGCGCTTTAGACTTATCGTTTAGTTAAAGAAGTTTTCCGATAAGCATATCAGTTCAATGGCCGCTTCATCATACAAAGTTGGGTTTGGAGAAGGATTATAGGACTCAGTCGAGTCTTACCCCTGCAATGTGCACCTAAAATTAATTATTCCAGCGTCATACGTTAAGGCCAATATCCTTGGCTTTCAGGATATATCTGTCGTTGCATTGCAGACAGTGTTTGAGCATAGCATAGCGACAACTGCACCTTAAAAGCTAATCAATTCATTAACTTGGTTGAAGAGGATAGTTTATCCAGTTAACAAAGATAGCTTCCAACAAAATCAATGATGGTCATCAGGCTGTTTTACTAGATGTGGAAATCATGAACCCTGCGGTAAAGTCCGAATGAATAATTTTGCATAACAAATACCTATCGGTTCTCACGTCAAGTCTGTATGTATAGTTCCAATAGCAATAAACTGAAGAAATTCCATGGCAAGTGAAAAAAATCCCAGAAGTTCAGTTGATCTTGTTAATAGAATAATGCTTGATCAATCATCTTTATTTGGAAACCAATCATTGCTACGGAACTGGATTGCACTATTTCATACTAAGTGCATTGCTGTTTCTTTTTTTTCAGGTTTACGTGAACACGACCTGCGGAAGGATTTTATCGTGAGGTACTAGAACAATATTTGTCCAATCTGCAATGAACCTCTGATATTGTAATTTGGTATGGTCGGTTGTGACTTGTAAAGATGTATCATTTTGAGGAATGCTTTGTATGTAACCAGTTGTATCTGGCTCAGAAAAAAACGATTGGTTTGGTTAGCAGAAGGCCACATTGATTCTACTTGGTTATCTTTTCATTTCTTACTTTCTATGACATGCTATTATTTTTTGACATGTGAGATGCTCTTGGACAATATGGTGCCCCCTCGATTATGAATTCTTTGTTGGGTACTGTTGGCGAGATTTTGATGGACCGTGGCGACGCACGGGCATCCAACTAGTATATAACTAACTAGCGAGGCTATGATCAGTAGGACATTGACCCAATGGTTGTTAAATTTTTATGTGATCAAATCATTCGATATTAGTGCCTTTTCATACTCTTGAGACCAAACGACATAAATGTTGTACCGCAAACGCTTGCCCTACTGCGAGCCACGTCGCCAGATTTCTTGCGCCGTCCGTCCCTCAACATGTGGCGGGGTTTTTTGCAGTAGGGCAAACGTTTGTGGTACAACATAAGAAACTCGGTGAGTGGAGAAAGACCTCCCCAACTGACATTGTATTATGAAAAGACCAGTCGAAAAATGACTCAAGCATATCCGACACCAACACAAGCATCAAAGGTAGCATGAGCATGAGTGCCATCCGTGGCAGAAGCGACAGGCATGCAAATAATGCGGAACCGTAATGGGAACCCTAAGCTTCGACTTTGGATGAGGCAGCATCAGAGCCAATGGACCTGCGATAGCTCTATGACCGCCTTCTCCCTTACTTATCAATAGTGCGATTAATTAGAGATAAGTTTATGTACCGTAAGCATATAATGTTTTCAGACAAGTTGAGCATTGTTATTTTCATAAGAATGATCACATTCATAAAGATGTGATATGGTTATGCAAAGCATGCACGATTATCACAAGCCTCTGTTTGATCAATTAGGTCAACACACCCTTAAGTTAGAATTAAAAGCCTTTTTTAAAGGACAAACAAATAATACATAGTCTTTAGTAATGGTTGTTGTTTTAGAAAACGACACAAAGCCTCAATAGCATAACTTTGATTGAGATATTCTACCAGTATATTTATGAAACCAAATAAATATGACACTACGAGTACACTTTAAAGAAATTTATGTGGATTCCAAAAAAAAAATTTATGTATATGATTTATGTGTTTTTCCATAAAATATCTTAATATTTATTAGTAGTCAAAGGTTTTATTGTTTGACTAGAAACTTGTCAAGCGCTTTAATTACCGAGGAAGGAAACACATAGAGGACCGTCTCTCTGTTCATCTCTTTCCTGCTTCCTCTGCCGCGCCACACAGTTTGTTGTTCCTCGTTTCTTCGTCATCGGCGACCTACGCGCCGGGCTCCGAAGGCTTCCCTCGTGGGCCTCGTGGCCATAGGCGTCGCCCTGTAGTGATACTGGTCTGGTGCAGGGGTGGAGATCCGTCTGTACTTGATCGATTTCTTCTTTTGCTGGTAAGTAACCCTAGCTTGGTGGGACGGATTATTTAAGATTCCATTTCATTTGGCTCAATGGTTGGTAAGTAACCCTAACTTCCAGAATTTTTCTTGCTGCGCGGTGTACTATTTATTTTCCGCTTCTGACGCGCCGTCAATCTAACCGAGATTCGGATGAATTTGTTCTGCAATTTTTGGGCTCATGACAACAGCTGTTCGTGGTCGGGATTCGCTCGATTTTTCGGAGAGCATAGTGCGCCGTTTCGGGTTAGGAAAATTTGGGGCTCTGGATCTCTGATGTAGTGATGTTCGTATGACGAATTTTGCAAAATAACATTAGGCGTGTAATTTGGGTCATTAGGTCTCATATTAGGACTACCATATTCTTTAATGGGAGTGCCTGTTTACTTGAGCTTAATTATCCTGATACTGGTACTGCTTCCTGAGGGGGATTTTTCAGTTCCAAGCATTGTTGGAGCTGAATTTCAAACTCATATACGTTTGAACAGTATCTCCATGTTGATTTTGGTGATTCGTTGTTTCTACTGTATTTCCTAATCAAACACCTTTACTGCAGCAAGTTCGCTCTCAGTGCAAATGATCTGCTATGTCCCTTCTTTTGTTGTCCAAAACTACAGTTTGGTATCCAATTTAATGATGTTATGCTACTATAAGGGCATATAGCTGTCATCTCATGAATAATCTTTTTTACTTAGCTTTGGGGCCTCGGTTCTTTATTATATTAGATATCTTAGATGCAATGCAGTTTCATGATAAGTAACACTTATTTTCTTAATTGGCTCTTGAATTCACATTATCCTGGGTTACTTGATCAGATGTATGTGGCAGCGAAAGGAGAGCATGAGTTAGCTAATTTAAAAGCAACTTTGTGGAACTGAGTTTTATTAGCTAAACTTTGTCTTACGGCCATGAAACATATGCCTGTTATCTAATATCCTGTATGTTCAATATATCTATTTGTTTTTATGCATACCTGCTAATACTATGCTTGTTGGTCTTACATCTATGACACCTCCAGTTTTCGTTGCAGTGATGCATCTACCACGCACACTCAGCTGTGTTCATCTGTTGCATGATAAATACTGGAGCTCATATTTGACATTTTAATTTGGTTTTTGCCATTACACCTGCTCGTGAGTTGTGTTTGCATGTATGCATTGGGTTATTTTGTGTTTGTGCTCTCTCCCATGTGGAGGAATACTTGTTGACTGGCTCTTGTTTCTTCAATACTACAAGGTGAAGATACACAGTTCTCCTGCGTGCTGGAAAAAACCAATCTCATCCATAGTTATCTTTGTTGCAGCCGTTCCTGCTCTTCTTCCACAGAGCAAGATGGTTTCCTTTGAGATGAATGATATGAAAAGTATGAATACCATTCTTTCTGGCATCTGTAATTTAAGTTTTTCCTTATTCTACGAAACGACAGTAAGATTGTTCACACTGCCATTTAGTTGGGACTTTTCCTTCTCTTTTTTTTGGCACAAAATTCTAGTTCTGGTGATTGGTAGTAACATGCCGATTTAACTCTTTTAGGTAACCTTATCTGCATAAAACACTCTACTATTCTTTCAACATCTGTACCTTATGCTGTGATTTTCTCGTCAGTCGAAAGTTCTGAGCTGAATGAGCCAGTATTGGGATTCATAGTTTTGCCAATAAATTATAAAATAATTTGACGGTTTGCTATTTTTTATTCTACTACCCTATAATGAGAAATGGAATGTAAAGCACCAAAATAATGATCTTTTGTAGGAAAGAAACTGGCTTGTGGATCATTAGCCACATTCTTTTGTTTGCCTTTGTGTTTCTCAAAAAACCCGTGATTGCTATATTTTGTTGGACTGACGAATCAAGGAAAGTATTAACTGATATCCTCTGTCTTTGGCTACATGTCAAAACAAATAAATAATTTAGGAATATGCTTTAGCAGCCAGTAAGTATAAACATCTGAATGTATTTTATTGTCTGGATGTTGTCATATGCAGATATGCTTATTTGCTACTCTCCACTGTTGTTCTACCGATTGTAACTTCTGACTCTGAACCTTATCTTGCAGAAATTGGGATTGGACTGACAGGCTTTGGTGTGTTATTCTCATTTCTGGGAATAATTTTCTTCTTTGACAAGGGGTTAATTGCAATGGGCAATGTAAGTTTTCTCTATTGTGTCTGCTGTATCATTGTGGACCTATGAAACTGAGATGTGTATGCCTGTGGAACATTTCAGATTCTCTTTCTGTCCGGTTTGGGTTTGACTATCGGGCTGAAATCAACCTTGCAATTCTTCGCTAAGCCCAAAAACTACAAGGTTTGTCAACTTTTCAGCTACAGTAATTAGCTCTCTTGCCTTCATAATGATATGTTATATGCTCATGTCATATCATACTACATTAACAGGGCACCATTTCATTTGGTGCTGGATTCTTCCTTGTTCTCATTGGATGGCCCTTTTTTGGCATGATTCTGGAGGCATATGGTTTCATTGTGCTCTTCAGGTTTGTTTTCTCATCTTAACTTAACTTCATCAGTCCACTAAGATAGTAACTCATTTTGAAAAACAAAGTAAAAACTGATTATGTTTAACAATCTCAACTGCATGTTTTTTTTTTGCGGCATTGTTTTAATATTTTTTCTCGTTGCAGTGGATTCTGGCCAACACTCGTCGTTTTCTTGCAAAGGATTCCTATCATTGGTTGGATATTTCAGCACCCGTTTGTTACATCGGTATGGAGTTCACACCCAAACATTCTTTCTCTAGAAACTCCGCTTATATCTTAGGGTTATTCTAAAAGATCATTTTTTTTGTTTGCAGTTCCTTGATCGTTACCGGGGAAAAAGAGTTCCGGTGTAACCTCTTGTTCTCTCATTCTGATGTGGAGACCGGCGTCTTCTTATGACAACTGAGTGTGACATGCCTGCCTCCATTTTAGCAGTATCAGTTTTAGCTGCCATTGTTGCTGACTGTGCTGGGCTAGGGTTATTCTCAGTAAATTACCCTTTTTGATGAGGTCTTGGTATAGTACTACAAAAACCTGCCCCGGCACTTCGGTTTCTGAGAAATAGTGAGTCAAAAGTGTAGAACCTGTTTCTCATGTATGAATACAGCCTTTTGCGTCGCTGCACAGACATCCTGGTTCATATTAGTAGTTTTCAGCCATCCAGTTGAGATCCATGGGAATTAAAACATTAGATAAATGTTCAACTTAGGGATGACAAAATCTATTTAGAATTTCTCATGATTGTAAACAAATTTCTTCTTCTTTTCAGATTAGCCTACTAAATAGAGTATGAATCTTGTGTTCTGTTTGGGAATGAACTTTGGTTCCTACATTTGGTTGACCAGCAGAATGTTACTGAAATTGTCATGAGAATGTTGAAGCTCATTTGTCGCTTAATGCTCTGTTTTGGATCCAACATATTTGTACACAAATATAGCTGACTGAACGTCACAGGTATAAATAGAAAGGTAAATAACTTTACAGCAATGGTTGAACGCCTGCATGTATACATATTTATGATTTGTCTTTTCAATGGATTGTCATATCTGGCCAAGGCAACTAAATTGTACAGATACATCATCAGACAAAATTAATTGAAGAGGTATGATATGGAGGGCTAACTGTGCATCAAAGCAGTGGGAGAAAACCTAGTTGTGTGGAGTAATCTGGATGAAGTTACAATTATCAAATGAGCAACATTAGGCAATGATAAACAAATAACAATCGACCTCTTCAGGTACATGTAGCATAGATGCAAGAGAGTGGAGACAAATCATCCGACTATTAAACCAAAACTGGGTAACAATCCTTCTGCAATGGTGATCCTAAGAAATGCAAGGTCACAGCACACAACTGGTAGCATGTCAGCAAGTCCTATTGCCCATTTATCATCTTGGCATTCACACCTAACAACAAACACAACATATCTTCAGCTAGATCAGCCTAGTGTATAATTCCTCCGGTTGTAGGCATGCTCAGATCAGACGCCATTCCCCGTCGACCAGAGTTAAGAATGACATTAGCCCAATTGGATGACCGGTGCACGATTCTTGAGGGGATGCGGTCGCTTTCCTCGCCTCCCGATGCTTCATACCCACCACTTGTTGACCGCGAAAGTGCAATGCTCTTCTGAGTGGCGGATTCGGAAGTTACAAGTGACATGAAGCTCCGAAGTTCATCGGCTCCGGACACGGAAACACGGAATGGGTGGAGGTCGGGCGAGTCCAAGCTACTCTCCGGTGATAAAGTAAGGTTTCTGATGGACGATGCAGCACTTGGCTGAAAGGCACTCCTTGCTTCTTGTTGCAATGGGGCTATACTTACCGGTGTTTCCATGGCCACCATGTCACTGAAGTTACTGTCAGTTTCGCTAGCAGATGTCTTTGCACGGGTATCAGGTGATTGTTCGTGTAGAAACAGCCCTCTTTTGGCAGGTGTCGTTTTTTCAGGCTTGGGAACCTCCCTTCTTGTAATTGGCTGAAGAACTTTGGATTTCTTTTTGGCCTCTGCAGCTGCCTTTGATACTTCCTCCGCGTTAAGGCGAGCCAGTGTCCAGGGACTGATCTTTACTTGTCCTGGAGGTTTTCTTTTGGTTCCCTCGGCTTCCTTTGTCTTCCTTGTGGAATTCTGTGACATATCTGGATGAGCTACATACTGCAAACAATAGGACAATTATAAGTTTCCTCAAGATATAAAATGTTGAGGAACAAAAATGCATTTGTGCTAGAGGGAAAACAATATTCGCCACTTATAATCCTCTCTCTCTCTCTCTCTCTCTCTCTCTCTCTCTCTCTCTCTCTCTCTCTCTCTCTCTCTCTCTCTCACACACACACACACACACATAGGAACTGAGTCTGGTTGAGGAAGTGGATGTACAGAGATCTCTCTCTCTCTCTCTCTCTCTCGCCCCTTTCTTATAGGAACTGAGTCTGTACAGCTAGATGGCTGGACCACCCAATCTTGAGTCCTATTCAACATGAACCTGGGCGCCTATTTCTTGTTATTTATAATGGCACCTAGTTCCTCCTTTGTAGGTCGAACTTTTCTGCTGCCTTTTTCTTTTTAGAATTTCAGCCTGTTCCGTAGTCAAGGGCACAAGACAACCATTCTCAACTCAGAAGATGGTGCAGTGTAAATGGATGGCACCAATTAGTGCTTGCGTGCATCTCGCGTCAGTCAACAGACTGGATTTTAGTTTTTTTTAACTAAATTTTAGCATTTTAAAGGAATCAAGTATGGGAAAACAAAAAGGACATAACAGAAAAGTGGAAAGAAAGTTGAAAATAAAGGAAAATTCCAGTGGAACGATTAAGAATATTGTCACCCTCAGCAGCAAAAGCCAAATCCAAACTTCTTCTGTGATTAAATGTTTTACTGCCCTTGATTCCAGACACAAATACAGTCAGGCTTGTGCACAAAAATTACTGTTCATAAATGACCTTTTTGGCCATCGAGAACAACTGTGGTTACTTTAAATGTCCTCAAATTAGTTAAGAAATGACCTTTCTGACCATCAAGAGGGAAGAAGCCTGTCTTCTACAGTAATTTAAAATCCGTAAACAATGTGGCTTCCACTTTTACTTACAATTATGTGAATTTGGAACAGTAGTATTATATACCTGATCTTCAAGGAACATTCTTGGCGGAGTACACCATGACCCACGGTGAAGTGGACCAACAGAGCTAGTTGTGCTAAATCCTGTGACAGAGCTAATAATAGACATCTGTGGGCTCTGGTGTTCAGCAACCTCTGGCCGCTCTTCTTGCTCTCTCAGAGCTATAATGTAATCATATGTGCTGATTCCCTGCATCCATGTGGATAAAGTAATATTCAATATTATATTTTTAAAAAAAATTATGGCAACCTGAATGTCTAAGCATATGTTGGTTATGACAGACGAATTACTCCCTGTACAAACTTACATAGAATTCCAACTGTTCAGTACAAAGTTGTCGTCATCAAGTGAAACACATGATTTAATAGTTTTGGTCCCTAATTACCAGGCAGGAAATGCATACCTGTGACTGAGATAATAACAGTATACATATTTGTAGATTTACCAAAGTAACAGAAAAGGTAACCAGTGCCTATTTATAATCATTGAACATTTCAAAATTTATAATTATAAACCTTTCAGAGGAAGGATGGAAAGAGACAAACTGTGTTTCACAGCAGCAGGTATTTGTTATGTTAGGAAAATTGGGCAATGGTTACTAAAAGTTGAAACATTAAAAGGAAAACGTTCAAGTTTCTAAAAAAAACCATTTGAAGGCTAAATGGATGGTTAGTGAGGGACTTACTTTCTTGATAAGAAGAATGTGGAAGCACAAAAGTTGGGACAGTGGTATTGTTGCTATCATTGCTAGTAAGGTACATGTCAACTGCAAAAGTAGTTGTGTTAGAATGCAATATAATTTGCTTGCAACTAATAAATAGCACTGCAGGCCATAATTTTTTTGTACAATTGTTTTTTTTTTGGTAGCAATGCAGTGATGCACACCTTAAACCAGACAAATGATGCCAGCCAGCAGTATGTTTATTTGTTATTTCATTTATTGAGTACTAATGTTCTTTAATAAGAATAGTCAATCAAAACAAATATATACCATAGTTAGGATCACATGCAGTCGACCCCGCAACATCTTAAAATAGTATGTTTACTTATGGTAACTTGACAATACTATACATGGATTGAATTTTTAGAGTTCTAGAGCGTCAAAGACGCTCCAGCCAGATATATTTCAATCGGGCCATAACAGGTTTTACAGCACAGTTTGAGAATCCCCCCACAGGGTTACAAGTCTCCAACAGGCTGAACAACTCCCTGTTCATGCAGCTGAACAACTCCAACAGGCTGAACAACAGGCTGAACAACATCTTAAAATAGTATGTTTACTTATGATACATGGATTGAATTCAAGATAGCTAAAGAGTTGTGTGAAATCTTTCAAATAAACTTACCACAACGACTATAAAAGCTGCTGTTGAGAAACTACTTCCAAGCTTCGAGACTATTTGCCCAGAGAACTCCCCTCGTTTCATAAAGCAAAGAATCATGACAAGAACTCCCACCAACCATTGCATGATAAGCTGAGCGTGTACAAACCATGGATACATGTCAATCATCAGGTAGAATGAGAAGGACATGGAATAGTAATGCTGAGTACATAATACTGGACTGCAGATGATGCTTCTTGAGTGATAAGTGCAAAGGCATAAGGACCACATATCGTATAATTATTTACCTAATGTTATCAAATACCATGGTATATACTTACCAAGAGAACAGCTGAAGCCATTAGAATGAAGAATCCTTTGTAATTTCTTTTCCCTATGCAGTTGTTAAGCCACTACACGAAAATCAATACAGGATGGCTAAGGATAGCATTTTTAACTGATGTTTAACATTAACATTAAGGAAATAAATCTTACTCTGCAATGGTGATCAAAACCATCAACACATTTGTCACAAACTCTACAATGCTTACTGTTCTGCAACACCTGCAAGGTAGGCACACAATGTACAGTCAAAAGTCAAACCCCCACACGCTTTCAGGTATAACATATTAATGTTGAAGTATTTCATTCGAGAATGCAATCAGAGATAAATTTCCTCATTATTTTGTATTAGCTCGGCATTTATGGATACCACAGACGCAATGGTCATGGAAATGCTTGATGCAAAATATAAAAGCTAAAAAATGGAACTACATAAGCCGAGGATTTGTTAACATAATTTATGCAGACATTCATTCGCGATCTCAAATGATAAAAACATTCAATACAGCTATCCTGACTTTCTTCAGTCAATACAGTATTTGAAGTTCATATAGTAGCATAACTCAGCATTTTTTATACTTCGTATAATACTGATTACTGAACATACTTAATCGTGGTTTCATAGGTTCACAAACCTGAAGTATCTGAGAAATATACAGATGAGTGGTTTAAGTGTTTCGTTTCAACAGAAAAAAGTTCAGCCCTGCAATAGTTCAGGAACAGAGATCCAGTAACACACCTCTGCTTCACAGAGGGTGCAGAAAAACATGCCTTCTTCACTCGAATGCTGTTCTGAGCATTGATCATCTGAGTAAAAGTATCTTTTGCATAAGCAAGAAACTGGGGTGCATATCAAGCACAGAACTCTGGCAAATGCAGAGTGAGAAGGTGAATGCTTTCCTTCCAAAATATTGCTTAGTTTTTCACTGTTATTTACAGCACTGCAACCATCGCTTAATGACTTTCCTTCTGGGTATGCTTCATGATCCGAATGTGCTGGTGCTTGCTTTCGGCTTCCTGATTTTGGGGCCATTCTCGTTTTGAAAATGCCTGGATCACCAGGATCTGCTGCCGCACACCATACATATAACATAACCACAGAAGTGATCTGCAAAAGGGTTCATCTTGGTCACTTAACAAACAGTTAAAGCAGCAGAAATTTTTTATGGAACGACTCCTTCAGTCTGTGAAAACAAAAATCAACATCAATAATCTTAAGGTTTTATCAAAGTTCAGAGGAAATAACATTGTATAGATTAATATGTTTATCATAAGAGTTTTTGCCGCCGATCATCCAATATTGTGCAACAACGACAGTTTCTGAGATTCAGCCACAGGAGTGACAGATTAGAATTGCTGCACCATAGGCATTTGAGTGCTCCAGGCGAACAGAAAACATGATCCTTTCCACACGTATAATGCATTTCTAAGAAATCTACTCTACATACTAACAGACCAACATGATTTGCACAGATACAAAAAAACTTTTAAAAAAAAAAGATAATACCGAAGTTTTGCAGATCTAGCAGCTTTAAACGAGGGTCAGGCAAGAGGACCAAGTGAGCAGAAGGGGGGAGCAAAGAAGCAGGTCCTCACCAATGGGGTATAGAGGCCCATGACCACATACTGAACCTCATCTCCCCCCACAAACGGCACGAAGAAGACATAGAAGGCGAAACCCAGGGCCAAGAACACCGCTATCGCCACCACCTGAACCGCTTGAACGCATCAACAACAGGGAAGCAAATATATTTACTGTTGGCCTGTTGCATCAGCAAGGAAAACACCATGGTAAAAAAAAATCCCAAGAAGTGGTGAAATGTACCTGGAGAGGGTGGTAAGGCAGCTGCCACCCATGCCGCCTCATAGCGAAGGATGAAGAAAGAAGCCCACTTCAGAAATCAACGGTGTTAAAGGGAAGAAATGGCGGCGCTCCGCGCTCGGAGCTAAGCAAGAGCCTGGGCTTCCCCCCCTCCTGCCCTTTCGGCTCGGTATTAGTACAAAATTACAATGTGAGTGCTGTGGCAAATAGTGGTGGATTAAGAAAAATCATTAAATCGAGAGATATGCGCCAAATCTTTACTGGTTCTACGGGCTGGGCTGCTTCCTTTGATCTCTCTTGCATTGATGAAGTACTGAATGCGAAGGAGAAAAGCTGCTTCAGTATTCACTCACCTCAGCAGCAGGAGCAGCAAACAGAGCAGCAGCCATTGCAGAGGCCAGAGGAGAGGGAGATAGGATAGCAGGGGGGGATGGGTGCTTTGGGTAGCCGAGCAAGCCGACGAGCCGGATTAATTAATTATTCGGCAAGCCGACGACGAGATTTTTTAATCACGCTCCTCTAAAATAATTTTCTTTGTTTTGTAAACGTCGCTAAAACACTTTTTGTGTGTTTTATCTTCTGAACTCCATTTCTACCGCTGTGGTCGGGTGAGACATCTTCTGTACAAGGATTATGTGCATCCGTTGTTACATATTATTACAATCAAGCTAGTCAATGACATCAGCAAAATAAGAATATAGGGAGCATTACATAATTTCAACACATCCTCAGTTGGCGCCACCTTATGCATGGTTGGTCGGGCTGACCTGACCAAGTGATTAGTAAAGTTGGATGTATGTGTAGTTTTCAATTGGTACGCCAAACTAGACTAGAACCACAAAATTTTGGGATCTCTCCTCATAAAACAAAGAAAATAGATTCTTAAAAATCTGAGGCTTAGCACCTAGGGCCCGTTTGTGTTACCACTGTGGATGATAAAGTACAATATAAAGCTGAAACAGTAAGGTTAGACGTTATAAGTGGATATATTGTGGATTACAATTTCATATGTCGAAACAAATATCCTATAGAAGATTGTCATAATTAAGATTTAGGTTATGGCAGAATCTATGATCAGGTTGGGAGGATCTAAATGCAGATTTATAAATACTGGCACAATTTCGCATGCATCCTAATCGTGAACTCGATCAACCTTCATGTCGCACCATGTAACAAGACTGCGGGAGAGGCAGTCCTACTGTGAAGACATTTGCATAGGCTAACTCAGATAGAAGGACAATTAGCACGTGAAGCAGCAGTACGAATCCGCTTAAAAGTTGAATTTGGTGGCTCGAATATGTGTCCAAAAAAGGCACCTCGAGTCCTCGACTGTTTACGTCACGTGCAACGGACTTCTTTTTTTTTTTGCTTGCCCGAAAAGTGGACTTCGCGGCGTTCGCGCTGCTGATGACAGTAAAATAGAATCTACTCCACAGCTCCTACCGTGTGTCAGTGTGTGTGTTAGGGGGGCTGTTTGGTGAGTGGCGCTCCAGCTCCTCTAACAGGTTACCGTTCACGTCATTGCAGTAGCACTATTCGGAACTGTAGCTAGGAGCCCTTTTGTGGTTCAACTAGAGGAGAGGAGCCCACGCAGCCATATTTTTCAGCTTCGACCGCTCCCGTAGTATAGAGTGAACAGTACACACACCGTTAAATTGTCAGAGGAGCTGGAGTCGAATCGGCACTCACCAAAGAGGCCCTAAAGGTGCAGCCCCCGCTGCATCCGCCCTTGGCCGTCTATGAGAATTTGAAGCCCTGTGTGGAATGCGAAACAGAGCTCTACAAGTTCGCAACTTGGGCCAAAAAAACAAAAAAAGGTTGCAACGTTGAGCAAAAGCCAAACGACCATTATCGCCTCAGCTATGGAAATATTCTCATGATGAATCAAGAAATAGAAATCCCATATTGTTAAAGTCGATCAAAGAGTGAAATGCACCGGCGGTCCTGAAACTATTTCGGGTGTGTCATCTAGATCCACGAACTCTTAAACTGCAACATCTAGGTCCTCAAACTATCAAAACCGTTCACCTGCAGTCCATACCGGTTTTGAGCACGGTTTTGACTTTAAAAAATTGCAAAAAGGACCCCGATTTCGCCTTTCTTCCAGCACGAGAGCCCTCACCTTCAGTCGGTGCGCCGCTAGTCAGTGCGTGAGCTCACGGCCGCTCGCGTAGCAACGTAGGTCAGAGAGGGCGATGGACACGAAGCAGAAGGTGATCTCCAGCGTCTACAGCGCCAGCTTGACCTTGCACTCACCAGGCCCCTCCGGGAATCACCCGGCCATGTTCCTTCATAAGGAAGTACTGCTGAGCGAGCTGCCAAGGCCGAGGGCTCATGTGCGGGAAGAAAAGTAATCTTGAGGGGATCTTTTGGATTTTTCGAGAGTCAAAACCGTGTTCAAAACCGGTATGCACTGCTGGTGAACGGTTTTGATAGTATAGGGACCTAACTGTGCGATTTGAGAGTTCGTGGACCTAAATGACACACCTGAAATAGTTTAAGAATCACCGGTGCACTTCACTCTTGATCAAATATATTGAAATATTTTTGCAAAGTAAAAATGTGTAGAAATTTTTTTGTTATACCTTAGGAAAACAGAGTGAACAAAACCCAAAGTGTCACTCTTTTTTGAACCAAAAGTGTAGTAACTTCGAGGTCTTTAATTGCGGCTGATAGAATGAAATATATATAAGGATATTAGCATCATGAATTAGAAATATATATAAGGATATGAGCCTGATAGAATGAAATATATATATATAAGGATATTAGCGTCTTTCTTTCTTCCTTTATCTCTTTCTAATGTTGAGTTTTGTTTGAAATTACCAGGCTCATGGGTGCATGGGCCTCATTTTGACAAGTTGTAAACATTAAAGCCCAATATTGGGTCTACAAGGCCCATACCTCTTTAGTCGGTTTTTTCCGACTTGTTCTTCATTAGCAGCCAACAAAAAGAGCTAAAGTCCATCAATAGCTTCTAATTGACATATCTCTTACTATCCCAACACCGTCGCGTTCGCGGGCGATGGATATATCCACGTCGACCCGTTAACGGTTACCGTCCGATACGCCATCCTAGCTATATGGATCGTTGGATACGGCTGGGTCGGGTCTTCTCCTCGTTTACTGGCGCCCGATTCGTCCCGGTTCGTCGCGAACTCTCGCGACCCCATGTTCCGTTCCCTTCCCGTACGCCCAGGGGCATCTGCGGCCGCGCCGCGCCCCTCCGCTTCGGCCCCCGCCGTCGCATCTTTCCACCGGATCG
Source organism: Eragrostis nindensis (assembly GCA_012490785.1). NCBI lineage: Eukaryota > Viridiplantae > Streptophyta > Magnoliopsida > Poales > Poaceae > Eragrostis > Eragrostis nindensis. Next base: position 20,640 of record JAAXCT010001940.1, read on the forward strand.
GCTCCTCCACATGGATCTCTCCAGCCTCCCGCTCCCTCCATCTTCGTCTCCATTCGAAGCCTTCCGCTCCGCTCCCCGTTGGCATGCGTCACCTGTCCTCTTCTCCACGGTAGAGCCGGGAGGTGGCTGCATGGAGCTGCATCATGTGGCACGGGCATGATGCCGCAATGTGCGGCAACCAGAGAATGCCGAAGGTGGCCAGCAACATAGAAAATGCCACGCCGGCGGTGCATACGGTTTCTCTGATCTTGGTGAGTGATCTAACGCCAAACGTCCTCCATGTGTTTGATGGAATGCCTCTGTGGTGAGTTCACAACTCATATTTAAAATCTGCATATGAGTTGCTTCCAGGGTCAACAAACTGACGCATGTATTGAGAACTTTTCTTCACACCTCATGTAAATGTTTGTTCTTTTATCACTTGTACGAACAAAATTACTGGGCACAGCAATGTGTGAAATACTATGTGCATTACCTCCTTCCTGGTCCTGCTCACAAGTTATCTTGGTAATTAGGGGAGAACAAGACGATAAGCAGGAATTGTGAAACACCAATATTTCTGATTTGGTCAATGTCAGATAGCCCTATGCTCATTCATATTGACACTGATATAGGTGACAACTAATACATTTAGAATAGTCTTTAGATCATAGTTTCCCTTCTTTATTTGAAAGAAATATGTCATGCTGGGGTTACAAGTCCAAGATAAAGATCCACGACAACAGCACATAAATTTGGAATAGTAATGGAACAGTTAGAGCATTCTTGCTGGAACGTGATACTGTTGTGACTACAATCAGCCCAAAATCTAGCTGAAGGCATCGATTAGCTAACAATACAATTTAAAATTGTTGCCTTTTGAGTGAGAGAAAAGAATTGTCCCATGTGCCTGTAAAAGAGTATTGTTTGATCTTTCTCTGCAGTTGCAAACTTAAATTATCACACAAAATATTTTTATAATATTTTGTGGTATTCATAATGATTCAATCACATGTCTGCATGCCTTCCACTTTATTGATGTTGTGTAATTATTTTAATGTCATATTTCAATCTGAAATGGAATAATCTGTTTCGTAACATAACACAATAACTATTTTTGATGTGTTTTATTCGCATGTCCTCTTTGCAAAGTTTCATTGATTTCAGCAGATAGTGAATCGAGTGCTACTAAGCCTGGAACTATGCATGGGAGCAATCCCAACAGGCCCGCAATTACAGGCTGCATCACCATGGTGTCGCCAGATTCTTTTATAACAGGCCACTAGGTTTTTATTTTTCAAAAACGCAGGAGAGCTGCGCATCTTTGTATTAGAGAGAAAAGATGGTCCCCATATAATATGACACTTGATTCACATCCAAACAGACCACTAGATTATGTAGCTTCCACTATAAACTCCTTCATGTTTTGTTATATATGGCATAGCGAAAGGGCCTCTAGCTGAACTGGTTAGGTGGTCTCAGTAGCACTCCTCAGGTCCTGAGTTCGATTCCCGGTGGGAGCGAATTTCAGGTTGAGGTTAAAAAAATCCCCTCGTCTGTCCCACAACCAAAGCACAGGTCTAAGGCCCGACCCAGGTCGTTGGTCGTCTCACATGGGCTACGGTGCCGCTGTGTAAGGGTGGGGCAGGGGTTCGGGGGTTTTCTCGACCTGCGTGAGAAGGTCTTCTTCTTAAATGCAATGCCCGGGGGCTGTCTTACCCCCCGCAGGTCGAGTTTTTTTATATATGGCATACATAAGTAACCATTCCATCCTTCCCCATCATTTTCTGGAAATTGTTTGGTTCTTGAATTACATTGCATGATTCGGTGAGACTGAGTTTGCCTTGCTTTGATTGTCTCGCCACTTGACCCTTCTACGAAAAACATTCATATTCCCAATAGCAATTTTGTATTGTTGTACCAAACACAAAATGTGTCGCCATATCTGTTACTATGTGCCTTTTCCTTTTAAGAACTCTGCGTTATTTGTGTTGCTTGTACTGCTTGAGTTTATTGTAGAGTTAAGACTCATATGTCACTGCTTTCCCCATAATTTTTAAGTCTATTAGCACCTTCATCTTAGCATCTTTCATATGGTTGGAAAATCAGTGATACTGACATGTCATCATTTGTGCACAAAAAAGGATGCCACTGAGAAAATGTTCAATTCAATATTTCAATGTCGCCTCATCCAGTTTGATGAGAACATTCTGTAAATAATCACGATGTGACAAGGAGGTAATTATAGTGATGGTTAATCTTTCCTGTTATCTTAGTTCTCCCTCTGGTTTTTATTTGATATCCTTAGGACAACTTTCTTATGACTATATTGAATGATACTTGTATTTCTGATGAAACAGTCAGGCTGCTTCCTCTTATGCTGCCTGATAGTTCAACTCAGTTGCCACGATGCAACATCTACGGCCTGTTCGGCTGCTTGGAAATGGCTGGGCTGAATTGGCTAGGGCTGGGCTGGCTGCCGGCGGATGGGGGGCTGACTGGTGGGCCAGAGCTCCCGCCCAGCCAATTCAGCCCAGCCAATTCAGCCCAACCGAACGGGCTGCTAGAAATTTTAGAGCTTTTATTGACATTTCTAGAAACCAATTTTATTGAATATTAACATCTCGGATCTCAAGTAATTTTTCCATATGAAGTGCCGCTAAGCTTCCTGTTCTTCATAAATGATAGCTTCTTTAGATTATCCTGAAAGAGGAACATCCATAGTGTGTGCAAGTATCAAATAGGACATTTTTTTCCAGGATAAGAAACTTAGCCAACCTACTAACACGTGTTTTTTTTTGCCGCTTAAGGGAGATAAACCAACTGAAAAGCCACAATCGATCAATGATAAGCATTACTAGACAAGCAGTACAAGCATGTCGGACATTCAGTCTAAGCCGCAAGTCTGAGCTTGAAGTTGTGACACAAAACACAGATGAAATTACTGGAATTTATGGAAAAATTTATGCAATTTATGTTGTTCTCATATCCTACTTCTCATGAAACTTATATGGCTTTTTATATCAAATTTATGATGTTCTTAATTAATTCACGATGATGATTGCTTAATGTAAACGATCAGATGAACAATTTATACATACCAAGAATAGTTCTTGGCTTGAAGGGTCGAATCGTGCTAACAATGCACCATGTTTCAATTACTATGAGTCATGATCCATATATGATTATGTAAAAATGTTGCCTCCTTTTATTGGACAGGATTTTTGCACAAGCCCATGGTTCTGCTCAAAGTATGATAGATGTGTAACATATGTTTCTTTTTTATTTTCCAGGTAACATATGTTTCTTTAATACTACATAACCTCTATACATCTAAACTCTTAAAGTTTATTGTTAGCAACGATTAAAATTTATCATAATGATCACATCGCACATGAGACGGGCCAGCAGGCGCGGCAAGGGCGCGCCACATATTTCTAGTTACGCCAATACGCGGTGAACGCCAGAACCGATAGGAGAAGATACTCGCAGACTTAGAAGATACAAGAGATCTTATACCAAAACTCTAGATGAATGTCTCCCAACCACATTATAAATAATGTGAGTAGTAGTAGGAAATTTCACCCTTTGAGGTCTATCTTTGAAACTCTGTTAGGGCGGGCCACCAAGAGCAAAGCGAAAAATGGGCCAAATCGGTATTATTGTAGCACTGTGCTACATTGCTAAAAAATTGCTGGGTTGAATAATCTTAGGGTGGTCCACGCGACACAGCCCACCCGTGCCACCCAGTACGTATATTATAAATTATATAACCTTCATATATTATAAATTGTTGCCCTTATGTCATTTTGTAGAATCATACTAAATGGCAGCATTACTGGATAAGTAATGGCTCAGCCGGTCTATGGGCCAGACTGTGGAACAGTGGAAGTACTAGGACACATGACACAGCAAGAGATAAGCACTGCATTAGACTTTAATGTGGGAGCACTGATGTGTGCTTATATCCTGCTGCATTTGGTTGCCACTCGCGCGATATGTCCGCTTCCCACTACCGGCGGGTCCGTCGGCGCCGTCGGGCCACAGGCCGTTAACCCGTAGCCGATTCGGAAGTTGGAAGCCTGCCTAATCGAATCAGCAGATCAAGTCGGAAACGAGACCACCGAGTCCGAGTACTGGTCGACCACATCACTGAACCGGTCGACCGATGCAAGGCAAAGCCGCCATAAAAGGCGAAGCCACCCTGCGTTGCTGCCCATCGAACCAGAGCAAGCAAGCGCGCGCATAGCCAACCAACGCAAGACAAGACCAGAAAAAGTTGAAGAAGTAACCAACCATGGCGATCGGCACCAGGGAGAAGAAGCTTCCCCTACCGGCGCTGATCGTCTCGTGCCTCGCCGTCTTGCTGCTGCTTCTCCAGCCGTGCGCCGCTGCACGCCCCGTTCCCGAGACGACACGGACAGGCACCACCATCGACGGCAGCCGGAGCCAGCACCTGAACCTGAGAGGCGGCGGATCGCTGCTGCGCGGCCCGGAGAGCGTCGCGTTCGACGGCGACGGAGCCGGCCCGTACAGCGGCGTCTCCGACGGCCGCGTCCTCAAGTGGAACGGCGGCGGCTGGTCGACCTACGCGTACAGCCCCGGGTACGACCTCAAAGCCTGCACCGCGTCCAGGCGCCGCCCGGCCGAGGTCACCGAGAGCAAGTGCGGCCGGCCGCTCGGCCTGCGCTTCCACCACAAGTCCGGCAACCTGTACATCGCCGACGCGTACAAAGGCCTGATGCGCGTGGGGCCAGGCGGCGGCCAGGCCAGGGTGCTGGTCACCAAGGCCGACGGCGTGCCGCTGCGCTTCACCAACGGCGTCGACGTCGACCAGGCGACCGGCGAGGTTTTCTTCACCGACAGCAGCACCAGATACCGGCGGTCGCAGCACGAGCGGGTGACGGCCACCGGGGACTCCACGGGGCGTCTCATCAAGTACGACCCGCGAACAAACGCCGTCACCGTGCTGCAGTCCGGTATCACGTACCCTAACGGCCTCGCCCTGAGCTCCGACCGAACGCACCTTGTCGTCGCGCTTACCGGGCCGTGCAAGCTGATGAGGCACTGGATCAAGGGCCCTAATGCTGGAAAGTCCGAGCCGCTCGCCGACCTGCCCGGCTATCCCGACAACGTGAGGTCTGACGGGAGAGGCGGGTATTGGGTGGCGTTGCATCGCGAGAAGAACGAGCTGCCGTTTGGCCCGGACAACCACATGCTTGCCGTAAGGATCGACGCCGATGGGAAGATAGTCCAAGTGATGCGAGGCCCCAAGAGCGTGCGACCAAAGGAGGTGATGGAGAGGAAAGATGGCAAGCTATACATGGGTTCGGTGGAGTTACCTTACCACTACGTAAGAACTGGCTAAAGGTGACAGGAACATAGGTGACGGGCTTTCTTAACCCGTCACCTAAAACGGAAGAGTGACGGGCCCCATCGACGCCCGTCACCAGACACGATGACTGTACACGTGGGGGAGGGTAGTAGGTGACGGGCAATATTAGAGCCCGTCACCTATCTGGCGGCCGAAAACTAGGTGACGGCCGACATTAAAGCCCGTCACCTTTGTCTGGACATATGGGTGACGGGCTTTGATATAGCCCGTCACCTATTTGACCTCGGTCTAATAGGTGACGGGCAACATAGGAGCCCGTCACCTTTCTATGAATATACAGGTGACGGGCTGTGATGTTGCCCGTCACCTATTAGTCTGGGCAATAATTCTGATCGGGCAACCGCCACTTTCCCCATTTTTTCTCACCCAAAGCTCCGCCCTGTTGGTTCCTAGGCGATTTTTTCGCCATGTTTTCGAAAATCAACTAAATCCTGTCTGAGTTACCTTTTCTATTGTCTCTTGGCCTCTTAAGGTGTGTTTTATACTCTTTCCTCTTCCGATCCCTTCTTTTTGCTAGATCTCTATGTGTGTTCTTCAATTTCGGGATTTTTCCAGCCTATATGAAAATTGGATGCATATGTTCTGAAATTGTGTTAGATTTGATGTTGTGTTCTTCAAACTTCCTCATGCCACCATTGATTTGATGGAATTTTACATGATACTCTTAATTACAAGATTTTCATTATATAGACCAATCCTTGATCATAAATGCAATTATGTATGTAGATGTATCAAGTTGGTCGTATCCGAAGAAGGTTGGTGACCGAAACTAGGTGACGAGCTGACTCGGCTTTTGTGTTGTCTCTTGGTGACTAAGGTGTGTCTCTTGTCTCTTTTCTTTTTTTTTCCCTTATTTTCTAGATCTCTATGTCAAAATGGAACGCATATATTAAAATAAGATGCATGTGAGTTGAAGTTCTATAAGATTAGATATTATGTTGATTGATCTTCGTCGTGCCACCAATGATTCAATGGCTTTTTATGTGATACTTAATCACTTGTTTTTCATTACATATATGGCCATTATTGATTATAGATGCAATTGCTTGTGTAGATGGATCGAACTTGGATGTATCCCGGCAAGATGTGCGAGGACTACCTGAAGGGGGTGAAGTCATTCGTTAGAGTTGCTATAAAGGATATGAAAGACAAGAAGAAAAAGGCAATGAACTGTCCGTGTCGTGATTGCAACAACCAAAGAAGTTTTGTGAACCGGATGTGCTTGAAATACACCTAATTACACGCGGATTCAAGAAAAATTATACATGTTGGAATATGCATGGTGAGGAAGGCCAAAATGAAGAGGAGGTGGAAGGGTGCCCACTCCCAACCAATCGTTCGAGTCAAGGAGTCCCTTCTGCTGACATGGATGAAGAACTCCGATTTGGTGACATAGATCGTGACAACTTTGAGGCAGATGCACTAGCTTTGAGCGATGAAGACATGGTGGATTATGTTGAAAATGTTAGTGAGATGTTGCGCGATGCCGAACGACATGATGAGTATAATGATGGTGAGCTTGCGAAGTTTCAGAAATTGATTGCAGACTCCAAGAGGTCTTTCTTTCCTGGTTGCAAGGCCACATACAGCCGACTGTATGCAATTCTTAAGCTTCTACAGCTGAAGGCAAGCCATGGGTGGACCGACAGGAGCTTTTTAGCATTATTGGATCTGCTGAGGGACATGTTGCCAGAGGGAAACTTGGTGCCCGAGACAGTTTATGAGGCAAAGCAGATAATATGTCCTCTTGGATTAGAGATTGAGAAAATCCACGCATGCAAGAATGATTGTATCGTCTATCGTGGCAAAGAATATGAAGATCTAGATAAGTGTCCCGTTTGTGGGACTGACCGGTACAAGCGTAAGAAGGATGATGGTGATGTGAACAACACTAGGAGGAATGGGCCTCCTAGGAAGGTGTTCTGGTACCTTCCTATAATTCCTCGGTTGAAGCGTTGGTTCGCAAACAAGAAGGAGTCTAAATTGCTTCGCTGGCATAAAGAGGGGCACAATGATAATGATGGATTGATACGTCACGCTGCGGATTCATCTCAATGGCAAAACATTGATTCTATGGATGAACTATTTGCTAGCGATCCAAGAAATATCAGGCTTGCAATGAGCACTGATGGCATGAATCCATTTGAAAACAACATCTCGCATAGCACATGGCCTGTATTCTTGACTATATACAACCTTCCACCTTGGCTATGCAACAAACGAAAATACATCATGTTGTCAATTTTGATACCAGGGCCACATGAACCAGGAAATAACATCGACACATATTTGAGGCCTTTGATTGATGATCTAAAGAAACTATGGTCCCCAGGTGTCGAGGTTTGGGATGAGCACATGCGTGAGTACTTCAGCTTACGCGCCATTTTGTTCGTCACGATCACTGATCTGCCAGCACAACGCAACTTGTCAGGGCAAAGTAAAAGGTTGGGTTCAGGCTGCCCTCACTGCTTGGATGGAACTGAGTGCATCTATTTAAATCACTCCAGGAAAATAGTGTACATGCGCCATCGGCGATTTCTCCCCGTAAAGCACCATTTCCGGAAAATGAAGGATCAGTTTGATGGCACCGTTGAGAAGGCACCGCCTCCAAGGCACATCAAAGGAGATGATGTATATGATCAAGTTAAAGATCTCAACATTGCTCTCGGAAAACGAAAAAGGTCTGATGCTGAGGGGCCATGGAATAAGCAGTCGATTCTATGGGAGCTAAATTACTGGAAGAAATTGGACATCCGCCACTCTATCGATCCTATGCACGTCAAGAAGAACGTTTGTGAAAGCCTTGTTAATACATTGTTCAATGTGCCAGGAAAAACCAGGGACCATAGAAATGCACGAGAAGACCTTAAAGAGATGGGGCTAAGACCTGAGCTTCATGTAGATGATACAAATGCAGATTTACCTACAGCTTGCATCACCCTTTCAAACGAGGAGAAGAAGGAGTTCTATGAGTTCTTGCAAAGTGTGAAAGTGCCCTCCGGCTACTCATCCAATGTCAGTAGGCTTGTTTCCTCGACAGAACTAAAGCTATCTCCTCGAGTGAAGTCCCATGACTGCGATGTGTTGTTGACACAGATGATTGCACCTGCAATAAGGAACATCCTTCCAATCCCCGTGCGAGAGGCTATCATGAGCTTATGCTTCTTTTTCAACGCAATTTCTCAGAAAGTGCTTGATCCTGATTCACTAGAGTTGCTCGAGAAAAGACATTATGAAACCTTGTGCCTCTTGGAGATGTATTTCCCACCAAGCTTTTTCGATATGTCTCTCCATCTCACAAGTCATCTTGTGAAGGAGATAAAATTGCTTGGTCCGATGTTCCTGCATCAGATGTATGCATACGAAAGACTCAATGGTAATCTCAAGTCGTCTGTAAGAAATCGAGCGCACCCCGAGGGTTGCATGGTAGAAACCTATTGTACAGAGGAAGTAGTGGAGTGGGCCATGCATTATGTTGACCCAGATAATCCTATTGGGGTGCCAAAGTCTCGCCATGATGGGAGACTCCTTGGTAAAGGTACATTGGGGAGGAAGCAAATAACTCCTGATCACGATTCTTTTGCAAAAGCACACTTCCTCGTGCTGCAGCAATCACAAGAAGTGTCTGAGTATGTCGAGGAACATAAGAGGACATTGCTCCGTGAGAATCCAGATCGTAACCAGTATTGGTTAGCGAATGAGCATATGCAAACGTTCAGCAGATGGTTCCGTGATCGAATCTCCAAATCAAGTACCCCAAAAAGCCGGGTCCTCAAACTACTTGCAGCTGGTCCTAAAGTAACCATTGCGACATATCAAGGATATGATATAAATGGATACACATTTTACACCGTTCAACAAGATGAGAAAAGCCCATTTCAGAACAGCGGTGTCCGTGTTGATGCTTATGATGAGAACGGCGAAAACCGATGCCCGTACTATGGTCAAATAGAGGAGATTTGGGAGCTGGACTATTTTAGTCTAAAGGAAACCTTATTTCGGTGCCGTTGGATAAATGACAAGGGTGTCATAAAAGACGAATACGGGTTCACAACCGTGGACCTCAAATGTGTGGGGTACAAGTCCGAACCATTTGTACTCGCCAAACATGTTGCCCAAGTTTTTTATGTTCCTGACACAAGAAACAGAAGGCTCAAACTTGTCATGGATGGGAAAAGGCGAATCGCCGGGGTTGACAATGCAATTGATGAGGAAGAGTTCAATCAATTCGATGAAATTCCTCCATTTGCTACTTCCATGAAGCCAAGACTACCAGGATTAAAAGATCAAACTCCATACCTACGCAATGACCACAAAGAAGAGGTGAAGGCGACGAAAGCACGAAAGCGACCTGCCAAAACACGAAAACGATGATTACTGAATCATTGTAGTTTCCTTGTAATATATATATTTCTATGTGTAATAATCAATCTAGTCTCACCCTTGTAATCAATGGAGTCTCACTGTTTTCTAATATATACCTATATATCATTATGATCTTGCTATGTTTTTTCTTCGAAACATGTAAGCAGTAACAGAACTAGTACATAACTAGCCTTTTTTGATAGTAGCCTGCTGCTAATCGCTTCGTTTATGGTCGACTGAACCATGTCAAAATGCATATATGTGACTTATACACAGTTCAAATCTCACACAATTTTGGCTTAGACACAATGCAACTGGCAATAAAGTGATCTAATACTCACGTTCTTGATTGTTCATGATTGCATCTATATCAGGTAGCCTAATTCTGCAAGCCATATGAACATTTCTCGTCAACAATCCAAATGGTCTCATCAACTGCCCAAAAGAAATGCTAAAGACATCTTGAGGCTATTTGGATACAAACCAAGAAAGAAGATACTAATACAGTTGGTAATAAGTTCAGTTAAACTTCTATGTGAACATGATCTACTTGCATGTTAAATAAAAGAAAAAAATTAAGTGCACTGATAAAGATCAATGCTTGTTTTCCTAAAATAGTTTTTCATTTAAGAAGGAAACGACACATGCAGGCAGACTCCCATAAGTATTGTGTTGGGTTTACTTTCTTGAAAACAAAAGCAATAATGTGATTTTGCACATTGACTGGCCTATGTCCATGTCATTCTCGCATTTTTTTTTTCCACTCTTACTTTCTACTGATCCTGTTCTGCAGTAATTCTTATGTTGATCAACTACTGTTACAGTTGTGGCTTATGTTGATTTCTATGCTTGCAGGACATTGCATTTCCAGAATCACCATTTGAGGATGCCGTGTTGCAAAACATTCGGGACAGGCTTGCCTCTTTCCTAGTGAGTGAGTGTATCAACAAGAAAGGCGACTTCTTTTGTACGTCGAATGAGTAACTGTGTTGTAATCTAAGCTTGTGACGACGTGCGCGATCTTTTGTGATGATAAAACTTACTATGAAGCATGTGTATCTGACTTGATGACTTGTGTTTGAGATGATAAACAACTTGTTTGATAATATTTATGATGTCTTTGTGATCTACATGTTTGGTGTTGAGATCATGGTTAGATGCACATGTCTGGCTCTCTGTATGCGATTATGAGTACAATTTGTGTTTGTGATGGCTGCCAAAGCCTGGATGCAGCTAAATGGGGCAGGCAACATAGGTGACGGGCAACATAAGAAACCCGTTACCCATTAAACCTCAACAGGTGACGGGCAACACAGGAAGTCCGTCACCCATCACCATCCAAATAGGTGACGGGCATCAGAATAAGCCCGTCACCATCACCATCCAAATAGGTGACGGGCATCACAGAAGCCCGTCACCTCTGCTTCTTATAGGTGACGGGCGTCATATGAAGACCGTCACCTATTAGTAGTTACAGGTGACGGACAAATGCCCGTCACCTTTCCTTTTGATATCGGTGACGGGTTAGGGGTGACGAGTCGGGAGCCCGTCACCTATTTGTGTCTTTGCCCGTCACCTATGTCGTTTTCTTAGGTAGTGTACGTTGAGGTGGTTAGTACATAGAATGTGGACCAACCATCTTTAGTGTTTCATTAGGTTTTCTTTTGGATCAAATGCTATTAGTATTATGAGCTTTCGTTTTATAAAAAGTTATATTAATGTTTGTTGTTTTTATTGATGCATACTAAGTATTAATAATACATCAAAGTCTGTCTCAAAAAGAAGTATCGCATATTATGCTGTATATATCTCTTCTCCCAATCTGCAAATTTTATTGAGGTAGAACATACACTGCATCGGCATCAAACAGTTTGAAAGCCTGTGCTCTGAACAACTGGTATAACTGAACAGTTCAGCACATACAATCCCACAGTTCAGATCGAATCGTGGTGTTTAACAATGGCCGCCGAACAGTTCCAATGCTATGTCGGGCGGTGCATTTGCAACTTGACACATACACGGTTGCACTTGCGGCCCCAAAATCCTGCTGCAGCACCGGCGAGCAAACACACAACACGAATTCGGCACCTGAAGCAACTATGAAAACATTAACACGATGTTTGATTGGATCTTTATACAACATCCAAAAAACGTGTACTGTTTAAATAAAAAAATTGCTTAGGCTTCAGGTGTGAAAAAAAATAATAATCAAGCGTTCAGAGCAGCAGCAATGCGTTGTACGAGGTCTTTATTTTCCTGTGCCGACCATGGTATCCCTCGATTGGAGGAAGATACCAACGTGATGAGCTCACCTAAATTTGATGATGCTCTTTTTGTCTCCTTTTAATCACTATATGATCCCTATATCACTATAAATAACGCAACCGTGAAATTCTCATCCCCAACACAAGAAGACTATAGCAAACAGAATTAATTTGCTTCGGGTAGTGCACATAACCGCAATATGGTGCATGAGGCTCAGAGGCAGCTGGTGCAGGAGGTTGCCGCTGGCGGCCTACCGGAGCTGCCTAGCAGGTACGTGCTGAGGGAGGAGGACCGTCCAAAGGATGCCGTAATGGGCTCCGGGCTGGTGTTCCCGACCGTGAACGTGCGCCGACTTGCCGAGCCGGATGACGTGGAGGAGGCTGCCAAGCTCCGGTCGGCACTCGAGTCCTGGGGGCTCTTTGTGGTATGCTAGCTCGGTGCCTTACTATGGACATGTACATGGTGTTTTACATATAGTTGTTGAATCTAAACAGTTGCAACAACCCGTTATATATAGGTGACCGGACATGGCATGCCGGAGGCACTCCTGGACGACATCCTCGGCTTGACAAAAAGAGTTCTTCTACCTGCCACCGGAGGAGAAGTTCAAGTACTCGAACGTGGTGGACGGCGACAAGTTCCAGTACGAAGGGTACGGCGTCGACCGCGTGGACACCGACGAGCAGGTCCTGGACTGGTGCGACAGGCTCTACCTGCAGCCTGCAGGTGCAGCCGGAGGACGAGCGGCGGCTGCAGTTCTGGCCCAGCCACCCGGCGCCTTTCAGGAAACATCTCCATGACTTCACTGAGAAGAGCGAGCAGGTAGCGCAGCTCCTGCTTCGGGCAGCGGCGAGGGCGCTGGGCTTCAAGGAGGAGTTCTTCACCGACCGGGTCGGCGAGCGGATCTCCACGTTCGCGAGGTTCACCAACTACCCGCCGTGTCCTCGGCCCGACCTCGTCAATGGGGTGAAGCCTCATACTGATAACTCCGTCTTCACGATCCTCCTCCTCGACAAGGATGTTGGTGGCCTCCAGGTGCGCAAGGACGGTATGTGGGTCGACGTGCCCATGATCGGCAATGATCTGCTCGTCCTTATCGGCGACGAGATGGAGGTATGTATCATACATAATGTATTTATATCCGAAACAAATCAGCACAGATTTATTACTGAAACTGGCCTTATTTGTGCATTTTAATTATGTCCACATCACCAGATCATGAGCAACGCGGTGTTCAAGGCTCCGATGCACCGCGTGGTGACGAGTGACAAGGAGAGGGTGTCGCTGGTGCTCTTCTTCCTGCCGGATCAGCAGAAGGATGTGAAGCCAGCCGAGGAGCTGGTCGACGAGGAGCGGCCTGCCATGTACAAGAACCACAACGCCAAGACCTTCTCCGATGGGTTCTGGGACGCGTTCGCGCTGGGTGAACGTGCCATCGACTTCCTCAAGTTGAGGGTGGAGCAGAAGGCCTCATCCAGCTCTTGAATCCAGTCTGGACACATCTAAGTTTCAGACATATATATGTGGTCGTGATTAATAATCCTGTCTTGGCCTTTTAGCCTAGACGCAGGGAGCACAAACGTATGTGTCTACATAGATCCACGCGGCGTTTCTCTTTCCCTTTCACATTCTCTTTTTATTTATTTACTTATGTGTGTGTAAGCGGGTTGGGAAACCATGTATCGCGTGTGTTTAGTTTGTTTGTGTGCTATTTATGCAAGTGTGCTAGTAGTATGTTTAGAGTGATACATCATCATGTAGCCCGTGCTTTCAAATCCAATATGATGATGATCTTTATGCTTTATTTAAAAAATGATACGAGTATGTATGTCTATCTTGAGAAGTGTTAATGATAATCGAGCGATGTTGAGCATAAATAAAATTTCGAACTTTCACTATAATGTATTCGGCAAACCTTCATATGTGGCGTAGTTCATTTCAAAATTCCCATGCAAGGTGTAATAATAAGATCAATTTGGATAACATGACTTAGTACCTATTTCTTTATAAAATTCAAATGTTCTTATTGTGAGCTTTAGAATTACTTCGTATCATTCGATCTTACCTACCAATGCCAAATATATGCGACTCAAGTTAAGCCTTTGCTAAGTAGAGACTATGATTGATAATTGAGCTCGGTTAAGATTTAATTCTTCGGGTGTGAGACTTGAAAAATTGGCCACATCTTTTGCGTATCGTGTTGATTTTCTAGCCTTATTTCCACTCGAGCTATGCAAATTACCGCATTAGAATTATGCATAATTCGCCGAGTATCCGATACTTGAGAACCAAATGTCTTGATCAAATACCAATCCTTGGCCACATCCTACTGTATTCTTGGCTACACATCCGACACAGCAGTTCAAATGAAAAATCCAGAGCGAAATTGGCAGGTACAGACAATGTGCCGACCGGCACACAGGTGTGCCGATCGGCACACAGAAAAAAAAAAGAAGAAGAAAGAAGAAAAAAAAAAAAAAAGAAGAAAAAATAAAGTCTGTACCTTGTGCTGTTTTGCTCGGGACTAGCAAAAATTTGAGTGTGGGGAGAAGAGTGAATTCCCTTGAATTCTTATCATCAATTAGTAGCCAAGAATTTCTTTTTCAAACCATGTACACAATTATTTGCATTGTACATGTCTACTATTCTAAAGGTGTGAGTTTCTTCCTCAAAATTCAATTCCTAATGGCCTTTTGACAAGTCTCAGTAAAACCAATTAGAGTTATTTCTTAGCTTTGCAACACGTTGTTGATTTATGTCTATTTTTCTTAAAATTCCTCACCAAGCTACTCATATTGCCTTACATATACATATATCGATAAAGTAGGCTAGGCTATTGAGTGATTTTAGGTGAGCGATTGAAGTTGAGTTGTTGACTTGATCGTTTGAGAAGGATAGTTCTTTTGCTCACAATGCCTTTTAGTGATTTATACAAGTAGAAAAGTCATGTGCATCAAGTTGTATATTTTTCAAGATTTGCTTTGGGAAGTACTCTTTCATGCTCGATACCCATACTGTGAACATATTTGCTGAATACTAAATTGATTTAATCTCACAATGCGTAAATGCTCAGCTCGTGTAGATTTGAAATACTTTTATGATTGATGTGACTATATGCAAGTTCATTTTCATACTTGACTTTCCTCGGGACGAGTAAAGGTTTAAGTGTGTGGAGCTGTTACCGATTTCTAGCATACCATTTTATATGCCAACTGCGCCTTATTTAGAGCATAAATGTCATCATTATAGGCCATTAACCCTTGATAATAGCACCATATATGTATATATGTCGTTCTGGAGCTTTATTGCAGAAACAGATGAAAAAGACGACATTCTGGACATTGAGGCTGATCTGGACCTGAAGAGAAGAGAACCAGCAGAAATGTGCCGACCGGCACAGGGGACCTCAAAGCTTCGGCCCACCATTCAGTTGATTCTAGAAGGAAGTAATCCGAACCAATCTTGGGATATATTCGTCACGAAGAGATAAAAGATACTCGAAGATTTGAAAGAGCAATACAAGACTTGATCTCGAAGAAAACTGATTGGAAGGCCCACATGGAAGTTACCTAGGACTTTAGAACCGACTTAGAGAGGAAACCGAGCTTGACACGAGGTGTGCCGATCGGCACAACCCCGGTGCCGATCGGCACGAGGACTCTTTCCCCGAGATCCTCTTCCTTTCCAAAGCATAGCCCTATATAAACTTGTAAAAGCCCTAGGGTTTCGGGATCGGCCGCCAAAGGGACAACACAGCTAGTAAGTTTAGAGCCACCGGGGCTTTGCCCCGTTCTTCATGTTCTCTAGTTGTTGATCAAGAACCATCGGTGCTAAAGCGGTGATCCATCAAGGTAGGCCTACTAGATGGTGATGTATCTTGCACTATGTATTATCGAAGTATGGTTGAATATGTGGATGAATGGTTTTGATTAATGATTGCCTGGATTTTATGGTCTTTACATGCACTTGTTTCTACGCTTAGTGACGACTAAGTATTAGATGTTATCTTAATTGTGGTGGCAATAAGAGGTGAGGGGTTTAATCTCTCACTATCTCCTTGTGGTTAAGGTAGTATCGGGATCTTGTAATGCGCCATAATTGCATGTCGTCTCCGTACCTCAACAGCCGCTAATGCATACGCGATGATCCTTGAGGTGATGTGTAGAGTAGGAAGAGGTCACCGATTACGGCGAATTGGTCGTGACAGGGCATTCCGGAAAGAGGCTTCGACCTATCGATCTTCGGTTATCAATAATTGAGTAATTCCGTTTATGATGCTATTTGATTAAGCTTTTTGGTTACGATCTCAATTAGCAAACTTGGCTAACTTACCCCGTGATCTAATCAGGTTCCTTAGGCTGTTCAGACAACACTTCGGTCAACTTAGCCTCCGTGCCGACCGGCACACTTCTGTGCCGATTGGCACAGCCCCCAGTTTTCCCAAACTCTCGCTCATGCTCACTAGAAAGCCTGGCTAACTCTTTTACTGATGATTCTGCTTAATTCCCATTGGTCTCTGTGGTTCGATTAAACCTTGGAATACTCTTCTGGGGGAAAAAGACTACAACTGTACACCGTGCTCTTGTGGTATATAAGTGGGTGCGTAGATACGACCAACAAATCGCATGAGAAAGATCTTCTTTCTCATTACTGTAACTGTGGAATGTAATTTTAAATTAGAGAAAAGGTCTATATTTGCAAAGTTCAAAAGCATCTAATTCTATTTTTTTACATATACTCTAAAACAATTTCCTCTAATTCCTTGGAATTTAGTTAAAAATGGCTTCATTCTCATTGTAGTTAAAAATGGTTATTTGATGTAGATATGGTAAGTCCTTCTCTTAGTTCAATTAAATACCAATTGGAGTACTTGTTTTGCTGGCGGGGCAATAACTACAATCCAGCTAAGCAGTTGCTTATTGCTTATTGGAGTGCATTTGTCTTTAGTTGAAATGACACTTATGCTATGTCTTTGCCATATAAGGCAAATTTAGAAATGAGTAAGCTCACCGGAATCTTCAAGATACATATATCAAGATTAAGGTTTATTACAATATTAATAGATCCACACATATGCAACCAATATAAACAATATATGAGACAAGCAATTTTTGAGATTCTCGAAGTCACCACAAGTACCTCATTGTTGAGGGATTCGTAAATCTATCTCTGAAACAATAATTGGATGAAATATAAGGACCCATGCGCTTAGCAGAACTTTTGAATGCGAGTAGGCAAGTTCAATGATAAATTTAATGGGCTGAGTTATTCGTTAGCTTGTAATGTTATTTGGATTCAGATTCCATTTGCAGATGATAATTTTTTAAATGGTCTAGGTGATATATTAGAGTTGACACCTCGATTTTTGCTTACTATGGGCATGTGTATGGTGTTTTACATATATAGTTGTTGAATCTAAACAGTTTCAATAACCCGTTATATACAGGTGACCGGCCATGGCATGCCGGAGGCACTCCTGGACGACATCCTCGGCATGACAAGAGAGTTCTTCTACCTGCCACCGGAGGAGAAGCCTTCTTCGCCGAGTGCCTAGGACACTCGGCAAAGAGCTAAATACACTCGGCAAACCCTTTGCCGAGTGCAACACTCGGCAAAGGGCACACGGCAAACAGGTACCGGCAAAGAGCACTTTGCCGAGTGCCAAATGTCGGGCACTCGGCAAAGAGCCCACGTGGCACTCGGCAAAGAGAAACACTCGGCAAAATATTAATAAAAAACACCCAAAAGAAATAGCAAAAATATTTTTTTTAATGAGAGGAGGCCCCCACCGGCGAGCCAGCCGTCCCCGTCACCAAGTCGCAAGTCGCGGCATTTTTCGCGTAATATTCGCGCGCTACGCAGCCGGTGGGATTTGAACCCGCGACCTCTCCCTTGCGCGTGGAGCCCCTCTACCACTACACCACAGCATCATATGTATCCATATTCCGTTTTGATTCTACTCATATTATACTAAACCAAGTTTCAACTAATTATTTGAGGCCCTAAGTGAATTCAAACTAAAACATTTTCAACTACAAAGTTTCATAACTTTTCGAGATCTACAACTTTCATTTTGGTCGATTCTCCATCTTAGGTCGTTTACAAAATTTGAATTTCAAATTTGAACTCTTTCAAACTAAATTTTCGTTGACAAGATTACTTCAAATAAAAAAGTTGTCAACTAGAAAGTTTCATAACTTTTTGATATCTACAACTTTCATTTTGGCTGTTTCTCCATCCGAGGTCGTTTGAAAAATTCAAAATTTGAAATTTGAGAAATTCAAACATACTTTTCGTTGATAAAATTAATTCAAATTAAAAAATGTTCCACGGCAAAGTTGTGTAACTTATGAAGATCTACAACTTTTATTTTAGTCTTTTTTTATCTAAAATAATGTTAGTAACAAATTCAAATATCTCTCTTTATGTTTCAGGAAACTATAAGGGAGCCGTAAATTTTATGAACAAATTTACTTGCGCTTTGTCAAATGAAAAATTACCAAAATAAGAAGTAGATGTTGAGAAGTTATACAACTTTGTAGTTCAAAACTTTTTGATTTAAATTAATTTAGTGCCTCAAAAAATTAATTGAAATATTCTTTGCCTAGTGTAATTGGAAAAACACTCGGCAAAAAGGGATCTTTGCCGAGTGTAGTGGTTGACACTCGGCAAAGATGGCTCTTTGCCGAGTGTCAGAAAAAACACTCGGCAAAGATTAAAAACTTTGCCGAGTGTTGAAAAAAAACACTCGGCAAAGACCTCTTTGCCGAGTGTCAACCACTACACTCGGCAAAGATGGCTCTTTGCCGACTGTTTTGTTTTAGCACTTGGCAAAGACCTTGTTTACCGAGTGCCCAAGTAAATACACTCGGCAAAGAGGAAACCACTCGGCAAACATCAGTTTTCCCGTAGTGGCTCAAGTACTCGAACGTGGTGGACGGCGACAAGTTCCAGTACGAAGGGTAAGGCGTCGACCGCGTGGACACCGACGAGCAGGTCCTGGACTGGTGCGACAGGCTCTACCTTCAGGTGCAGCCGGAGGACGAGAGGCAGCTGCAGTTCTGGCCCAGCCACCCGGCGCCTTTCAGGAAACACCTCCATGACTTCACTGTGAAGAGCAAGCAGGTGGCGCAGCTCCTGCTTCGGGCCGCGGCGAGGGCCCTGGGCTTCAGGGAGGAGTTCTTCGCGGACCGGGTCGGCGAGCGGATCACCACGTTCGCGAGGTTCACATACTACCCGCCGTTTCCTCGGCCCGACCTCGTCAATGGGGTGAAGCCTCATACTGATAACTCCGTCTTCACCATCCTCCTCGTCGACAAGGACGTTGGTGGCCTCCAGGTGCGCAAGGACGGGGTGTGGGTCGACGTGCCCATGATCGGCAATGATCTGCTCGTCCTCGTCGGCGACGAGATGGAGGTATGTATCATACATAATGTATGTATGGATATTTTTTTTTACACATCCGAGACAAATCAGCACAGATGTTACTGAAACTGTTCACCATATTGTGCATTGATGTCCACATGATCACCAGATCATGAGCAACGCGGTGTTCAAGGCTCCGATGCACCGCGTGGTGACGAGCGACAAGGAGAGGGTGTCGCTGGTGCTCTTCTTCCTGCCGGATCAGCAGAAGGATGTGAAGCCAGCCGAGGAGCTGGTCGACGAGGAGCGGCCTGCCATGTACAAGAATCACAACGCCAAGACCTTCTCCGATGGGTTTTGGGACGCGTTCGCGCTGGGTGAACGTGCCATCGACTTCCTCAAGTTGAGGGTGGAGCAGGAGGCCGCATCCAGCTCTTGAATCCATTCTGGACACATCTAAGTTTCAAACATATGTGGTCGTGATTAATAATCCTGTCGTGGCCTTTTAGCCTAGACGCAGGGAGCACAAGCGTATGTGTCTACAAAGATCCAGCCCGTGTCAGTATAATCCTGTTTTAGCCGAGACATAGGGAGCACTAGCGTATGTCTCTACACTACCGTAGAATGTGTGTGTCGGTTGCCCATTGTGGCGCGTGTTGTCTGTGTGGAACGTTCACTTCCGTGGTAAGCATCCATGCGATGTAGTTTGTGTAATTGCTTTGTTGTTATTGGTAGTCGCGTTATCTTAATCAGTATACTTGCTTATTATATCATCTATCAAAACTTGGGTATTCGAGTAATACTTACATCAGATTGCTGCAAATCTTGATTGAGTACTGTTGTTTGATTGTATCGGTGTCATCACCTAGCGTCTCTGTGCGTTTCTTGTTCGTATCCAAGAAGATGCAAGTGTATTGGAATGTCTCGTGAAGAGATCTCACTTAAAGAAGCATTGAACAAAAGTATGCAAATTCATACTTAATCCAATATATTTTATGGTGTTAAGTTTTACAGAAACAATCAACATGAATTCAATGATTAATCCCCTGAATGGCAGGAATATATTTAATACTTACCGTTTGCTCGGAGTTGAGGGAACTTCTCAGAGTTAATTGTTTTGGTAATTTAGCTTGTATTTCAATTAATATAATATAGTATTCTTACTAGTTAGAAGCTGCACTAGCGCAGCTGGTTAATCTCCTTGGGGAAGAGCTAGCCGGCCAGGGATCGATTCCTGGTATCTCACCTTTGTTCAGGTGTAGGTTTATATCATGAGAAAGGTCTTCATTATCATTGTAATTGTGGAATGTAATTTTAAAATAGAAAAAAGGTCTATATTTGCGAAGTTCAAAACATCTAATTCTATTTTTTACATATACTCTAAAATAATTTCCTCTAGTTCCTTGAAATTTAGCTAAAAATGGCTTCATTCTCATTGTAGTGCTGTCCAAATGTATTTATGGTGATTTGATGTAGATATGGTAATTCCTTCTCTTAGTTCAACTAAATCCAATTGGAGTACTTGTTTTGCTTATGATATGTTTTTGGCGGGGCAATAACTACAATCCAGCTAAACAGTTGGTTATTGCTTATTGGAGTGCACTTGTCTTTTAGTTGAAACGACACTTGCGCGATGTCTTTGCCATAAGGCAAATTTAGAAACAAGTAAGCTCACCGGAATCGTCAAGAGATACATATATCGAGATTAAGGTTTATTTAAATATTAATAGATCCACACATATGCAACCAATATAAATGAGATATAAGACAAACAAATTTTGAGATTCTCGAAGCCACCACAAGTAACTCAGTGTTGCCGTCATCTATTTCTGAAACAATAATTGGCTGAAATATAAGGACCCATGCGCTTAGCAGAACATATGAACGCGAGTAGGCAAGTTCAAGGATAAACTTAATGGGCTGAGTTATTCGTACGCTTGTAATGTTATTTGGATTCAGATTCCATTTCCTCGCAAAAAAAAAAAAAAGGATTCAGATTCCATTTGCAGATGATAAATTTTTAATTGGTCTAGGTGATAGATTAGAGATGACACCTCGATTTTTGCTGAATATTATGCTGTTAATTTTACTAAGAACACCATATATGTGAACAATATACTCTAGACAGGTGCAACAATTGGAGTGGCATCAACGACTCGTGAAAACTCAAACCTTCTGACTTGAGTTTTACAAGGCAATTATTTTTTATCTAAACACATCTCTGGTGCAGGGCAAAACAGGGTTTATATAACAGTTGGGTACCCCTCGATTGCAGGAATCTAATCTAATCTATATCTAAACCAATAAAAAACCAGTTGCGAGGAAAATCAGTTCCACCCTGCCATCCTCTATCTACCCTGCCATCTGAACCGTCGTGCCATATCGTGGGCCCAAAATCCAATGCACCGAATCGTTCCGGGCATCCCCGAGCGTCACGCCCCCCTCCCGATCCTGAGGGGTTACGTTGATTTACATAGGATGTTGCATGACGGTGACGCTTCAAAAAATGTTTTTTCTCACCCAGTTTGTGCACCCACCCGTACCCCCATAATGGCTTGGTTTTCCTTTCTTTCCAAAATATGACTTGCCAGGCTGTGACGCTGGGAGAGATTTTCTCCGTAGCAAGTGTTTTTTTTTGGAAATAAAAATCAACCTTGCCATGTTTCTTTGGAGTTTCCAAAAGCTGTCACGTGACTTGCAGCGTTTCTGATCGCTTCGCCATGCCATCGTTCCAAAACTCAGTTGATCGTCGTGCCGTAACTGATCACCGTATTTGAATTGGGGCTGTCTGCATGTCACCCGGGCAATTTTTAGTCCCCTGGCACCTGGGTATTCCAGGACAAGGAAACACCTGAATTTTTGCATTTTGACATTCGGGTGTTTCTTGCATCCTTGGCACCCGAATTTTGTGACCCTTAGATTTTGAATGGATGGATCAGATCAGAGTATAGTTTCAACAACATTTCAGGCTCAGATTGTCTACTAGGCTTCGTTGACATCAAGCTTGAAAAAAAGAAAGAACCCACAGCTATTATAAATTCGTAACAGGACTTTTCTCCCTGAAGGTACAAGCACAGCAATGACATAATAGCTCCTTAATCATATGATGATGCCTAATCAGTTTCAAATCTAAAAGAAGGTAACCATGACAAAATAAAAGGCTACAGAAGATTAAATATGCATAAGTGCATGGCATTCAGAATAGGTTCATAAAACAATTTGTAATACCAAATTGGTTCTTTACAAGTTCTTTACAACTTCTAACACCAAGCTGTAAGTAGGACTATACATATAAAAGGTTCTGGACAGGCTCAACCTATTTCTGCTTGCTAATTAAGGTACTTCAACCAGATTTATAGTGATTCAACCCATAATGGCATCTAAAAAACCCTCCTAATGTACATCTTGATTCCAGCATCCTAGGCCTTTTCATCTAGCTGGTAGTAGAGAGCTCAGAATCATGAAGGTCCATAATCAAAAGATATAGTCCTCAGAATTTTAATCATGAAGGAGAAGAACCTTTGGAAAACAGTAAAGTGTAGCAGATTAATACAAATGACAAACACCATCCCAAATTAAAAGCCCAGTAGAGCGATGGACGCTACCCCGAATACAAAAATCCCAACACGAAGATACTATGGCGAAACTGAAATGGCCAGTAAAGTAGCGCCAGTAGCTCAAGTAACGATCAGAAGGGTAAAAAGGAAAGAGAACTTTCCGAACTTCTCTGCCAAAGGATGCACACTCAGATCGAAAGAAGAGTGGCACATGATCAACCAGATTAAAAGATTGAAAAGATGGGAGAATCCAGATCCATCGTCAAAGCCAAAGAAGAGGTCAAACTCAAGATCACATGACCTATATATGTACATTCTTCTGAATCAGCATCTGAAGTCGGAGTTAGAGACTGAAATCCCAAAATTCAGAGTGAGATAATTTCAGATGGAGAGAAAACTACTCTATTTGAAATAAAGAAGAAAAATCAAAGTGACAAGTTTTCAAAATATAGCTCAGTTGAGTGAAAGTAGTGTAGATATACAACAGTAAAGCACGACATGGCAAAAATTTACAAAAGAAAGCTATGTGAATGAGGTAATGTATCTTAGGCACCACGAAGTTACAAATTAACAGATTCTGGTAACTTATCTCAATTCCACAAAGGATCAAATATTTCATGGATTTATTATGGATAGCAGATTTACAAAGGATTCAGGAACCAAACTCAATCTCACAAAGACAAATTTTCAAAATTAAAACCAGGTACAGTTCAATATCATAGAAATTACACCTAAAGTTGACATGTGAAAATAGGCTAGAGGGACTGTATTTTTCATCTAAACCTGACCCTAAGATGATAGTAAAAAAGGACAACACGTCTTTCGAACCAATGTATTAATACTCGTATTGGCTGACTGCAATATATATCTCAATAGCAAACCATCCCGAGCCGTTCAGAAATTCGAAAAAAATCAATTCACTAGCATACGACAGTCTGACAGAGGTAAAACGAAATGCTGAACAACTTCCTCCACAACTTATGATGGAATTACTGCTAGAGGCAATGTAGAAGTCACCCTGAATTTCTTTGGTATTGTTGGAGCATCAAGCCTTGCATCAGTGAGCGTCTCTTCAGACCAAACCTGTCGATCTGCTCGCTAAAGAGTGAGCGAGCTTGCTGAGCACTCTGCAGAGACATGCAGTACAAGAATGACATCTCAAAGGTCCAAAGAAAAAAGACAAGCTCCAAATCTCAAATACAAAAACAACAACAGGGGAAAAAAACAAATGAACTTTTGCCCACATGATTTTGTGAATTTCTGCAATCTAAACTAAAGAAATCTGATATCAATGGGCAAAATTGTCAGTGTCAGATTTTTATTATAGGAAGCCAAGTTTCACAGTCTCGGTACGGATGCCAATCCCACAAAGGAAAAATTTTCGGAGTGTCAAATTTTTATTATGGTAAGCAAAGTTTCAGAATTTAGGTACGTATGCCAATCCCACCAAGGCAAAATAATCAGACTTTCAGATTTTTATTATGGAAAGAAAACATTTCAGAGTTTGGGTGCGTATGCCAACCCCACAAAGGCAAAATAATCAGAATCTAAAGTGGACAATATCAAACTTCACATTTACTGGTACACTGATTACTTAAAAGTTATTGTGAGCAAAAACTAAAATTACATGAATAATTAGGTGTAATATTAGCAGATCAGAGCTGTAATTTTCACAAATTGTATGTGTGACATGGATCATAGGGCAACTCAAATATTTGAAAACCAATGTATGTGCTACAGAACTACAGATTTTTACATTCTATACATAGAACTACAAATAATTTTGGGTATCACTGGAAATCCCCAAAGATGATTTACTTTAAAGCTGCAAAAGAGACATCAAACTAATACGTTATGAGAAAAACAAAATTACATAGCTAGATGTACCGGTCAGAGCAACACCTCGATTAAAATATAAATTATTGATTTGAAGTTTTGAACAACTAATAAATACACTAGACGAGCTGCTCAAAAGATTAACAAGTATTGTTTAAGCAATGAGCAGAAATCATTACTTGCATTGCTGATTTACTGCAGCAAAAAAAAACAAGGCAAACTACTGAACAACGACTGCTGGCAAGAAGAGCTCCTTCTCTTTTTGCCAAAGCAACTTTTTACAGGAAAAATGCTCAAAGCAAGCTACAGTGCTACTCAAAGGATAAAGCACATCCAAGACAAAATAATCAAAGTTCGATCAGTCACATTAGCTAGACAAAGAGCAAATATTATCACCAAACATCAGAACAAAG
Source organism: Eragrostis nindensis (assembly GCA_012490785.1). Classification (NCBI taxonomy): domain Eukaryota; kingdom Viridiplantae; phylum Streptophyta; class Magnoliopsida; order Poales; family Poaceae; genus Eragrostis; species Eragrostis nindensis. The sequence continues at coordinate 45,815 of JAAXCT010001940.1, forward strand.
GAACTATTTTTGGAAGCAGTTTCACCAAAGCCATTGCAATCAACAATACAAATCAGACAAGGTATCCAGGTTGTTCTTTCAGATGCAGGCGCAGATTAAACAAAAAACAAATTCACTAGCATATGATACTGACAGAGGTGAAATGAAATGCTGAACAACTTTCTCTACAACTTACAGTGGAATTACAACTAGAGGCAATGTAGAGGTCAACCTGAATTTCATTGGTGTTGTTGGAGACTCAAGCCTCATCTCATCGAGCATCTCTTCAGGCTGAACCTGCCGATCTGCTCGCTAGAAAGTGAACGAGCTCGCCAAGCACTCTGCAAACCTGCAGTACAAGAATGATATCTCAAAGGTAAGACAAGCTCCAATTCTCAAACAAATTATGGTATACAGATTTACATAGGCATAATCAGTTTTTCAGATAATCAAATTTTCAGATATTAATTATGGTATACAGATTTACATAGGCATTTAGTGGCATCCTCCAATCACAAAATGCAAAAATTAAAAAGTTTCAAAAAAGTTTTATGGAATACGAAATTTCAAACAGGTTTCGGCCCCAAACTTTGGGGCATTTACCCAATACAACAGGGGCAAAATTTCAACCAAAACCTCACTTACAGTTAAAAAACACATGGTTTACTGTTAAATTAAAGGTGTAAATTAAGTATGCGGAAACTGTACTAATATCATCATCAAGAACTTCGATACATAATTACATAGTATCCATAATTTAGCATATAAAATAAAGCTTCGAAACGACCATGTCAGAAAATGTACTTCAATTAGCTAGCAACAGTAACAAATTAGGAGGAAAGGAAACATCAAGATCACCTCTTCAATGCAGCCAACATTGTCAGGAAAACCTCTTCATTGGTATTCAGATTGTTAATAGACCAAACCAACAGAGTGTGAGGACCTTCAACAATTCCCAAGTTTTTAGCAGCAGTCATGGAGATACGTTTTATTTTTAGTTCGCTGTCATAAGGAACAACTTTGTTGTCAAGCTTCTTCCTCCTCAAAGGCCCTCCTGAAGAACCACCTTTGTACGATCAAGCAGTTGTTCCAGACATCCTGCCAAAGAATAACACAATGAAAAGTTTTAGAAACAAAGGTTTCGATAACCTGGCCCAATACCAAGAAAACAAAATTGCAGACAAAAAAATAATACAACACTAATATTACACCTAAACTAAGGGTGTATGTTTGGGTGTCAAGTACTGTCAGCTGATGTACCAAAGTGTTATGTGACCTGATGCATACTAAAATGACCAGAAATTCAAAGCTTCAAAAACTGGTATACAAAGTTACACAAGGGATTAGATGGCCTAATGTTATATCACAAAACAAGTGATTCAGATAATAAAGATTTTATTATGGAATACAAAAACACAAACGAGTTCTGGGCCTGTTCCAATCAAACAAACCAGAAAAGCAAATTTTCAAATATTTATTATGATGTACATAATGACAGAGATTTAGGGTAGGTATCATCCAATCAAAAATTCATAGAAATTTCGTTTAAGATCTTTATTATGGAAAGGTTAATGAAGGCATCTAGGGACCTCTCAGCCAATACAACACAGAAAAAAAAATCAAAAAATTATTATGGTCTGCAAATTTACAAAGGAAATTTGGCGCCTGAACCCGCAAATTAAAAGGGACACAAAATTATAAATATTAATTATGGAATACAGATTTTCAAAGCAATTTGGGAGAATAATCCAATAAAAAAAGGCAAAATTTGATAACAATAATCCTAACATACGGTTATAATGCACACAACATACATATAAGTTATAGGTGTAAATTTAGAATGGGAGAACTGTACATTGAACATGACACAAATTTATGCAAAGAAAACATCATGTAAAGCTAAAATCATTTGAATAAACTAGTGAACAAATTATGACAGGTTTGGGGGCCAATGCAATCCCAGGAGAACAAAGAGAAGATAAGTATATCAGTTCTCAGCATCGAATTAACAGATGTTAAGTATAATAATTGCAGACTACCAATTCAGCGAGGAGGGATTATAAACAATTATGCTACAGTCTAAACTAAGTACAATACAATGACACATGATTTACACTACTAATATTCATGTAATAGCAGAGCATATAAAGTGTATATAGAAGGAGAAGCACTGATTTAATTTACCTGATCAAGTAGGATGCAACGAGGACTCCTGCAATTTCATAGCATACAATATATTAGAGCTATGCAGTTAGAAGGACGAAACGAAGTAAACACTAAACCAATGAACGTTGAAAAAACAAAACCCATGTTGAGCAAATAAAGTTCCTGATGACATCTTAATTAAGTGTAACAATTTAGACTTCATCAGTATCACACAAAGTTTTAGAAAAGCACACTACTATTTTTCATAAACTCAAGTAGTATGAACCTTTCAGTTTGAACCTTGCACTTTATTTTCGTATTCATCTTGGTATTTCTTCGTGAATCAGTTGTATGTAATATGAGATGAAAAAGAAACAAAGGAACAGCAGCCCTCATCATCAAAAGAAAAAAAAATAATGCAGATGAATACGAAAATCATCCACGTGATGGGCCACTGGCCACCTCCTCCACGGGCTTGCAGACCAGCAATAGGCTACACACATGATAATGAAATACAACAGCAGCCCGGTGGCCCAAAAACAGTTCGTCTTTCTTTCTCTATCTTCTTCGTCAGGTTTCAGTAGAGCTCCATCTATGGCGGCGACGAAGCTGAACCAGTAGCAAATAGGTATGTTGTGCATCTCCGCAGGGCCCCCTGGATTTTGGAGGCGCGGTGCGGTCGCACTGCTTGCACCGCCCCAGGGCCGGGCCTAGCGAATCATGTGAAACAAGTGACCTAACCAACTGAATCCAACCAAAATGCTTCACATCAGAACCTAGAAATAAACACGACGAACCCTAGCGACACCAGGCCAAACGGGTGCAAATCTAGCTACATCGACGACCAGTGCAGGAGAAATCCACATCGAACAGATCGATCATCGATTCAAAACTAAGGAATCAACAACAAATGAAACAGCAACCTCGATTCAACAACAGAGAGACGGGGCACAGATTCAAATCAAGATGGGGAGGGGAGGAACGACGAACCCTAGCACCGGAGGAGAGGCGGGAGACGAGAACATCAGGAGGCGATAGTGAGGAGGCGACGAAATGAAAACACTACAGCAGTCAGCACGTCGCACCGAGATGAACCGAGTCAACAGGCATAGGCAGACGCCATCAACACGAATCGCAAAGCAGATCAACGGACACAAATTCGGGTGACCGCACAGGAAGTAATGCCCGGGTGGAGTTTAGCAATCCCCATTTTGTAATAAGAAGTTGCGATTGAGATCGCCGGCGTCGAGGTCGTCGCCGGCCTGCTGCGCCGAGTTCCCTCACACCCTTCCGATCCGCGCCTCCCGTACCGTCGACCAAACAACCGGCCCGACGCCGCACCCAGATCCACCGTCTCTACGACCTATGGAGGATAAAGGTAGCTCCTCGCTTCTCCAAACTGAACGCTATCCATCTCAAGAAGCTTTTACAATTGAATTTCTATCCAGTCCCCGTCTCCCAGGTGCGGATTCAATAGTCCAGGTTTCTGATCCCATCGCTGGCAGCCATGGCGAAAGGGAAGGCACCTAGGCCGCGGCGGCGTGAGCGGGCGTTCGCCGGCGGCTTCTCAGTGTTGGTGGGACAACTTGCTGTAGCCGGCGCGGCGATGGATATTCGTCAACTCCTCGCCTATCAGATCAGACTGCACGATCGGCAAGCCAGGCATCCGTCAAGCAGCAGGTCCGTCATTTGTCCCCATAGCTATCTTCTGCATTAATTTTTTAATCTTCCCTAATGTCGACTCCATCATTGTCATCATCGCATCCAACCTGAAATTGTAGCCTGAGACACGGTAACCTGGCATGGTAGCCTACATTGCTCACATCTGCAACCTGTCAGGGTTTTTAAGATTGGGCCCTAATAAATTTCAAATCATTTTGCCAGGGCATGATAGAAGTACAATGATGGTATTACTGGAGCTAGCCTTTGTATATATTGACTTCAGCTTTTTTTTTTGTGCATTTCTGTTTACTCAAGAATTATTTAATCCTTACAACAATATACCCGTTTGACCAACAAATCATTAGCTGCAGCGATTGATGTTATGGCATTGCAATATGTTCTCGTTCTTCCTCTGTGATATGGTGTGGGTACTGTTCAGTTTCAATTTGCTAAATTTACTTTTTAGTTTCCTTTTTTTGACATATGTGTTCTAATTCTTCTGATTATGGTAAAAAAGGTTGGCTGCATTGACTGGCATAGAGGCAGAAGCCATATGTATAACGTTCTAAATTGTAAAGCATTATATCCATTTTCTATCAATGTGTAGATTTTACCTGGACATCTGTGAGTCAAATAGCAAGCACGGGTTATATTTGCCCTGGAGCCACGGTATAAAATTCCAAGTACGGAATTGCAAGTGACATATTTCTTTTCCAGTGTCTCACATGACAGGTTTGCTGAGGGAATCAACATCAGTATGATGTTTTATTTTCTTTTGCAAGCTCAGTTTAGCTTAATCTAAACTCCTTCCAACCTTCATGTTCTCGCTCTGATGAACAAGTTATTAAATAATGTTTGCATGCATATTCATTTGGAGATGGAACAAGTTATCACTTTATTGATATAAACTCTTGGCATTTTTACTTTCTACATCTTGAAATACAAGGTTGATGCAGCCGAGATTGGGGTTGTGCTGCACGAGCTCACCACTGGACGCACTCCGCTACGGAAGCTTCGACTGTTCTTTAGCTTCACAGTGGTTCACTTGAAGCTTTTCCATGAGCACACTTACATAATTTATTACTGATTGCTAAAGAAATACGAGCAGCTGCTATCTGAACATATTAGTTTCAGAGAGTCTGTTTATCTCACATGAGCCAGGCATTCTTTTCTTTTATGGATTGCAGCTTCCTTTCATTGCTACAGACCTGTTTGGGTGTTGTTGTTTTTTAAGAAAGTTAGTCTCTTAATTTTTTTGAAAGGCAAGTCTGCTGCACAAATTCTGTTGGATACCGTACATGCCTCTGTGATACCTCTATTGGACAGCACCAATTTATCTAGGTGATGGTCTGGCGTTGTTAAGAGGCAACCCAAAGAACTCAAGTTTTTTGGTAACAGAGTTAATAGAATTTTGGCATCAAGCTTATGGTCATATGAGACAGTTAATATTCAGGCTAGATTACTTCACTAATTTAATTAGATTTAACTAGGGCTTAGGTAGAGGTGATCTCAATTGGAAACAATGAAGGGGGCAAGGACGAGCAATCTCCTTACAGGCGGAAAGGTCTATCATGTTTAGATATTTATTTATACTGTGTGGATACACTAATTTCATCTTTGTTAAATGTTAATTAATTAACATGTGATTTAATTAATTCATCACACATTTTCAAATGATTTTTCAGTGCAGATTATCCTTGTACAGTTTTTGTTTTCAAAGAATTACTGCAAGAAGGAAGTAAGGAACCAAATAACATGGAGCATATGGATGTAAATATTTTTAATAACTGTACACTTTGATGGCCATGCTATTACTAACAAATAATATCCTCTTTCTTGATTGAAATACAAAGGTAGTTGATTCTCGAAATTTTCATGTGTTATTAACTTAGTCGAATAGGCTATAATATCTGGTGATTCTTTTCTCTCGTTACAACGCATGGGCATTCATCTGTTTCAATAAAAAATAGCACATCGACAACGCATTTACGCAGCTAGGTTTGTTTTATTTTTTTTCAAGATTTGCTACTTTAAATTTCATGATTCCTTTAATTCGATAAACCTGCATTGCATTTTTACATATAATAAAACTGGGTATTGCTTCTCTAACATATGTCGTAACTCTTCCTACAGATGTTATTGGCGTGGTTGTCTATATTTCTAATGTCCATGACACAAAACGCACCTGGAGACGACCAAGCAGGCATGTCGCCATAATGAACACGTGGTACATTGTATATGTAATTATTTAAAATACATGCACGCCTTTCTCGTTAAATATAATGTGATTATTTGATGCGCAGTATGCAGATTCTCGTCATCCACGTCCGCAGTCCACATATTTTGCGCCACGCTGGAGAATGGCGACCCGCGGCACAATATTTTAACACCATTGCTGCACTCCATGTGCAAATGAACACAAGAAGAGGTATCGAATGAAGACATATTTTGAAATGAACACAATATGTTCTCACCATTGCCTGCTTACCTCTCATATCCTCAAATTATTTAAATGCAGGTGTTCTTGTCACTACTCGATATAGCAAAATTATTTTTGACCCCGACAGGCCAGAAGCTGAGGCAATGAGAGGTAAATATAGCAAAAATGTGTTCTGGTCTATTTCATTTTTTGTAACCAACATCTGAATTGGCGTTGATTTTTTTTCTTCATTAAATTGTAGGATTTCAAAGGCGTCTAACAAATGCGCCTAATCAAGCACGTCAGCTTGGCCGTGACCGTCTGAAAGATATGAATGTGCTTTGAGGGTGCATGAAAATAAAGACTCTCAAATAAATATGGTCGCTATCGTTACTGACAATGAATAAGAGCTATGCGCCACGTCATGTCTTTTATGTCTCGAAATCAATTAGCATCTTTAAATTCAAACAATGTCGTTATTTTAGCAGATTCTTGAGCTTGTCGTGTTAATGTCGTTATGGTACTTAAATGCAATGATGTGTCAGAAGTGTGTTTTTTTTATGATACGTACACGGTACATCATATTATTTTCTTTGTATGAAAAAGTCCTGCCAAGTGATGTCATTTGGGTGGACACGTGCGTGGCGCACGTGCATTTTTACTAGTATACCAATGTATACATGATCAATGAACATTGTTTGTACGTAGCTCCTTTTTCTTCCAAAGTACAGTGTACAAACCTGCAGTCATACATGTGGCACTGCTTAGTCATCCCCAATAGAAAAATAGTTTGTGTGAAATGCGATGAATCGGCAGGGTTGGGTGCAGGTAAGCCGCTGAACTTGAAAATGGAACAATCAAGTGATTAAACTAATTTTGTGGGTGCACTACTGCTTGTCTGGCTCTATGCAACGTGGTCAATAAGCGGAAGCGAGCTTGAAAAGTTTAACCATCTTGAAGTTAATTTTAATGTCAATCATATGAAGTGTGCTTGGCATAAGACCATGGAGGTACAGTTCTTAATTAAGTTACTGTATTTCTTGACTTTTAGATTATCTCATATCTCTCGTCTGTCAATAGTTCTTTAATTTAATGTATATGATTTATAAGTTTTAAATATGTATTACAGTGATACTGTGATTAATTAAAAGTTTCACTACAAGCTATTTTTGTTGTGAGATCATTTACGTCCGACAGATGTTTAATATCTCAAATTGTAAGCTACAACAGAGATTTCTCAAGTGCGTGATACACATATTATTCAAAACCAAGTGATTGGAGATAACAATCTTGGCATTTTCATGAAGTAGGTTGATGCAACAATAATGTCCCAAGCATTTCGACATTTTTGCACGCATTGTATTGGGGTTGGAGAGTTAGATGCTTGGTTGGTAGGTTATGTATTCTGGGTGTATCACCTCCCTGGTCCCTGAAAGACAAAGGGAATCACACGGAAGTTTGACAAGAAAGTGAAACTACATGATAATTTGACCATACAATGCAATCAATTAAAAGGTCTAGCACCCTCTTGATATGGGTCTTGGACCCCCTCCTTCCTCATAATAATAGCACACTGAACATCACTTAAAATAGTACCATATTGTATATATTAATTATTAATGGAACAAAGTATGGATTATTATTTTGAAAGCACACATAAACATGGAAATTTTCAAAACTATCATTGATCGCCACTAGCGCATATTCCTGACTCTAAAGGTCTTAAACCTTGTCCAAGGCTTGAAGGATATCATCCCTTATATCTTCAAACTTTTCGATCCCAACACTGAATCTCACCAAGTTGTTATTGATCCCCTTCTTAGCCATTTTGTCTCCACTTTGACCCCTGGTAAAAAGAAAAAATTAAGCATATAAATTCAACATTTCCTTCCACTAAGATTACTAGATTAATCTCATTGAACAGAAAATGATTACCAAAAAGACATGACTGCGGGCTGCTGCACCAGGCTTTCGCAGCCCCCAAAGGATGTCGCAATGAACGGAATCTTTAGTGCATCAATGAACCTCATGGTCCCGTAAAGGTCTGCTGCCACCTCGAAGCTGACTACACCGCCGCAACCAGCCATCTGGACCTCAGCGATGTGGTGCCAAGGGCAACTCTTCAGCCCGGGGTAGTGCACCCGCTCTATCTTCGGGTGGCACTCCAGCAGATATGCCATGCGCAGTGCTGTGCGGTTTTGTGTCTCGACACGGAGTGCCAACGTCTTAAGGCCACGTATAATCATGTACGCAGAATCCTGGAAGACACCAACAAAATGGCTATTACCCATGCAATAATTAGAGTATCATTTAAATGGAAACTTTTAACTGATGCATGGGCTTTTTCATAAACCAATCTAAACAAAATGTTTGTTCAACAACCCACAACACTATTGTGATTTTTTCTATATATTTCTCTTCAGCATGTTGTGTACAAACTAATGCGGTTACAGATAATTTATATAACTTCATTTTTCTCATAACACTGATTATATTTTAATAATATTGGTGGTACAATGAGTAAAATTTGAGTGATGTATCAGGATAAATGGTAACTAGGCTACGGTCCATATCCATATATAGTGATGCTGGAGATCTTATAAGGCTTTCACTAAATCACATTAATGGGAACATGAACTAAGGGTACCGTTTATTGATGTATTCCCTCTTATGCTTCTCATCCGATAGCGGAGAAGTTGTGCAGAGGCTATCCGTGGGGTCAATATTAAGATGGATATGCATGCGTACGTACCGGACTAATGGCGCCACCAAGGTGATGGTGCCATGGGCGTATTCTGGAGATGAGCGCATCCGAGCCACTGACGCAACCAGCAATGACCTGGAGATTATTTGAGCACGCGAGTAAGCACTCTCCCGTTGTAATGGCAAAAATGCAGGAACAAATTAAACACAATGCATGGGAGCGTAACCTACATCATGGTGTCCAGCAATGAATTTTGTAGCCGAGTGCAGCACGATGTCAGCTCCGAGGGTTAGCGGCTTCTGGTTGACAGGTGAGGCAAGAGTGCTGTCGACACACACCAGAGCCCCCTTCCGGTGGCACAGGTCGGCGACGAGCCTGATGTCCACGCATTTCAGCAACGGGTTTGTCGGAGAATCTGTGTAGAAGAGAGTGACCTGCGCGTGTTGGGAACTTAATAATTCGGTAAAGTACTTATAAGGAGGTATGTGCATGCATGGGACCAGACTGATATCAGAAACATGTCAGTGCATGTGAATGCATAGGATCGATCATGTAAAGTAACATGCTTGGGATAGAGGTCACCTACATCGTTCCGATCAAGAACCGCTTTTAGTGACGACTCCATGCCGTCCAGATCGATGAACGTGGACTGCAGATCAACGAGACAATTCCATCATGGCATGATATCAGCAAGGGTCAGACACATGACATCATTGCCAGGAGGATAAAATTACTTACCCTGATACCCATCCTGGAGAGCCTATCGCTGATGAAGGCACCCGCCTCGCTGTAGCAGTCGTTCGTAGTCACGACGTGGCCCCCCGGCGGCACGAGGGCGAGGAGCGTCGCGGCTATGGCGTTCATGCCGGATGAAGTCACCTGGGTCGACTCTGCCTTCTCAAGAGCACTACAGAATAAAAACCTTTAGCTAAGCACTATTCATGCATGATTCAAGTTTGCTTTCATATGTGACTAATAGCATACATGTTCTGCAAACTGATAGTAATGTAACATGATAGAAACCTGATTTTATCTTCCAGGACCTTCACGGTTGGGTTACCGTACCGGCCGTATTCAAAGCCCCCCAAGCACCGGCCTTCCTTGAAAGCAATCAGGTCGTCGGAGCTCTTAAACCACCGCGCCGTACCGACCATGATCGGCGGCAGGATCGAGTCCGTGGTCGCATCTCCTTTGCCGAGCTTCTCCCCGGCGTGGACCACGAGTGTCTCGTCAGAGGGGCTGTCATCCTGCTGATGGGCTGCCAGCTCCTTCGCCGGTTGGGCACCGCCGTCACAAAGGAAATCTGAGCCACTACTCTCATTGCCAGGAAGGGGACGACGGTGTTGTATCACCTCCCGGCGCAATTCTTCAGTGGGGATGCTCTCGGAACATGGAGAATGCCGTGGATGTAGGTGAAGGCGGCGCTGATGGGAGCGCGAGGTCTTCACAAGAGAGGACGACGGAAGCATTTGTGGTGGACCTAGAACTGGAAGATGGACTAAGCTTATGTGATTAAGGCGTTGAGCGTAGGAGAAGTTGATCAGATACTAGCGTCAGATATACATATATACGCGGGCAAACGTCTACGTGCGTGGGCTTGCTAAATTACTTCGTTCAGAAAAAAAAAAAGTAGCCTATATACAGACACATGCCACATGGGCATGTAATCATGTATGTACATTTCGACATGAGGTTCATATGTGTGAAGTGTCCAAAAGGTACCAATCCTCCGTGATTAACGTATGTGATAGAACATTTGAATGTGAAGGGGACTGAGAAGAACGAAACGGACTCATTTGTTTGATTTTATTTGCGTCTGGGCAATACATTGATGGGCATGCTACTTGTTCAAGTCAAAACAAGAAACCTCATCAATGAGGAAATTTTTATTTTGCAAAATCAATGAGGCACTTTTGTACGTATATATGGACATCTCTATTTAGTCTAAAAAAATGTTACTCCCTCTGTCCCAAAATAGATGTCGTTTGACTTTTTTTTTGACCGCTCGTCTTATTCAAATTTTTTACGCAAATCTTATTTATTTTTTTACAGTTTGTTTTACAATTGAATATATTTTAATCATGACATATTTGTTTTTATATTTAAATAATTTTCGAATAAGACGAAGGGTAAAACATGATGTCCAGTGACAACTATTTAGGGACGGAGAGAGTAGTATATTATGACGTAAAGATACTATGTACACCATTTTAGATTGTGTCTCAATGGTGTCACATTATTCAATACATGTAGACAAAAAACGACGTGGAGCATGAAAGCAAAGATACTTTATGTTCCATTTCAGAAAAGTGTCTCAAAGGTATTTCATGCATTTTGGACATACAATATGTAACATAGCTAGACAAGTCGTATACAAACTACGCTAGTGACCTAATATTTGGTGATGTGAGGTCAAATTAGTCTGCGGCGTATTCTGCTCATTTTGTCAAAGGTCTTCAGATCGTAGGTTGGCTCCTCTAAGGAATTTTACTATGGATTCTCCGAAAAAAATGCTTTTCATAGAAAGCAGGAGGTATTTGGCAAATCGTTTGGCAAAACAACTTCTGATCCTATTTTCCTCTCACTCCGAGGGAGGGAGCAGGGAGAAGCAGGTTTTTCAGCTTCGTCTCCCTCCCTCTCACGCGCCAAAAACTGATCCTTCGCAGATTCTTTGGGGGAGCTATTTTGTGAGCCCCCTTCGGTAGAGCTCCCCTAAAAGCAGCTTCTTAAGCTTGTTTTGGAGCTCTACCAAACAGTCCCTAAGGTATCACATATTTCAATATCATTTTTTAGATACTAGAGAATAGAACGCTGCACGGTGCCCTGGCTCCAAGGCACGCATGAGATGGTAACATATGAAAAAAAAAAGCCTCCTTGGGATTTTCCTTCATGGTGAATATATATAATATTTCTCAAATACAAAACTTATGTACAAATGTGTCGACAAAAAGTAATGGACAGTTTGCCTCTACTAATGTAAAGAGGATTAAATAAAGACCATGTTCCATACAAAATTCGCACCACCAATGAAGCTCAATGTCTGTTATATCACCTATAATTTCTAACTGGATAGCACCAAAATGATAACATAAGAAATTACATGAAACTGCATTGGAACATTATTTGCATAAGATTTTTTAAGAATGGAAAGCATAACCGCCTACAAACATAAGTGGAAAAATTAAATGCAAAGGAGACAAGTGCAAAGGTAGAATTTGAAGGACTGAGAAAAGTGTTCCATGAATTAACATAGGGTACAAAAAAAAAAATCAAATACTTCATTGGATTGTACAAATGTTGTGTGAGATCCTCGCCAAAAGAGAAACACTACAGGGGTAACTGTAGAGAAACAAACTTAGTGCACTATGAGCGGGAGAAAGATGGGTTGAGACTAACGACCATCTATATATTTAGGGGGTGTAGCCGTTCAGGCATGCCAGAGTTACTATTGCTAACGGCACAATAGGAATTCAAAAGTTTATGTATCCATATCCGAGCAAAGAAAATGCTTTGCATTCGGAAAACGATTGTATTCAAGCATGAATGGTCGTTGGCCTGAGGGAAAATTGAATCTTAGGGGTATCAGCCCATACGTGAAAACGAGTAGTACATTACAAACTGGAGTGAAATACACCGGCGGTCCCTAAACTTTGTCTTGGGGTGTCACCTAAGTCCTTGAACTCTCAAAATGAATATACAAGTCCCTAAACTTGCTAAAACGTGTCATCTAGGTCCAAAATACCGAAAATACCTCTACTTTGATGATGTGGCTCTTTGTATAACACAGATTTGCATCACATTTATCTGCGATCAATTCATGACGTCAAACAATGTTCTCCAGCACGAATTCTGATGATTATACGGACTTGAGGAGAAGAAAAGTATAGGGGTATTTTTAGAACTTTGGATCTAGATGACACACTATAACAAGTTTAGGGACCTGAATATCTATTTTGAAAGTTTAGAGACCTAGATGACACACCAAGGCAAGTTTAAGTACCGTTGGTGCACTTTACTCTTACAAACTGCAAGGCATGTGGCATGTGGCTTTAGGACGATCCAAACTGTAAAAACCGTCCAGGAGTTGTTTCGCTTCGACAACTATATTTTTCATAGGGACATCATCTTTTGTAGTTAATGTTGTTGTATATTCCTCTTCTTCCTTAAAACATGTGGCTATTGATTACTTATATATAAAATGATTCCCTCGGATAAGACTGTTTCCGAGGAACATAGACAACAAATGATCAATTCATGATTTTGTGGTCGGTGCAGCTAATAAAATGGCTAGTGTATGACTTGTCTAAAATGAATCTGTCAAAAAGAAAATCCATTGAGCTTTTGGGAGCCTAGTGCAAGAAACCCTCACAGTGTACCTTGTTTCCAGACAACCCAAGTGTGTTTCAAGATGTTTTGGTTTCTTGGATATGCACTGCCATCCTGCTGTAACTTCTCCTTCACCGAACGAGTTTGTTTTCACCTTGGCCTTGAGAACTATATAGATGATTAATGTAGGTTCACCCATTGAATCTCCTTTTCCATTGTTGTGTTTTCTCTTGAGTTTCTAATACTACATACCTCCATGAAGAACAGATGTTACTTGGATATCTCCATGTATATTCAGTTTTAACATTACAGCAGTGCTTATTGGATTGAATTAGCATGTAAGCAAGCTTCCAAATCATACACACAACGTTCAGTACTGATCTGGATAAGAAGGAAAAGTCACAAAAACAAGGTTGAATCGAAAAACGATAGTAATTTCATCGGTATCCATATGCTCTTTTTTTTTTTTTTGCGAGGGCACATGCTTTCTTTCTGTGACCGTTAATTAATTTTGCAACCCTCAGCTCGACTTAGATATATGGTAATTGACTGGAAATGTGTGTTATTCTTAGAGCGCTCTCAGCCTGGATTGGATCTCTAGTATTGATGCGAGTCGATACATTAAAAATCTCGTCAAAGAGGATCCCAAAAAAAAAAAAAAAAAAAAAACTGGATGTAGTACTGATAGAGGAAAACAATCTAAAGATACTTTGGGAAATGCATAGATCTTAACTCACATGCATGTATGCCACTCAGCTCTTACTGGATGCAAGTCCACAGGAAATACTCGGGGAAATAAATTAGTCCATGTGTCAACTATTCATACTACCAATCCAAGGAATAAAGGTCATGTGGACTTTGGTTCTATGCGAGCAGCAAACACCGTCCAGGAATCATTAATCATCTACAGCTACAATATTCTTCTTAAGACTACGACAAAGCACTAGGTCCCACTTTAAATAAATTATATTCACACATGGTTAGGTTATGTTAGGTTTTACCAATGATTCGTGTCAGGGGCAATGGTACAATTATCCGTTTTTAATATTTTTGGGAGACTGTCGACTATCTCTTACTTTCTAAAACGTGTGCGGTTCTCTCGCACGTGATTGGTTGGTTAACACCAGCCGTTGATATGAGAAGCAACGTTCACAAATATGTCCACACCGTCCAAAGCTCTCCACCTCGAGTGAAACAACACTACAAACTGGCAGGTACACATCATAGAAGCAAGCTCTAGAATTATCTAGGCACAGACGAGCTCCGCAGCCCAGTAGCAAACAAACATCAATTGGAAAAAAAAACTAACCATTGCAGCCATCGCAAATATGAACAACCGCCATGGTCGGCAGCTGATTGGGTTACTGTTCATGACCTTCTTCGGCCTAGCGCCTAGCAGAGGCCGTCGCAGGCTTCACAAGACGTAGCTGGACCGAGATATCTTCTCCAATGCCGGTGCCAAATTGACCTCGACACGCCGCGACATCCGCAAGGCACGGGCTCCTCGCTCGATTGTGTGCCATTAGCCCATTACAACTTCACCATTGAGTCGCTGCTCCTGATCAACTTCTCCATGCCAGACAGCATCTCGGTGAGAATCCCTGTGGTACACTGAAACCCACCATGTCTTCTGCAAAGCTTCTCTGCCCAGAAAATGTTTTTTTTTTTTCTTGGTAATAGCTCAGAAACTTTTTGATGAAATGTCTGACTGATCAAAACAACAAGGATATATTAGAAAAGGTACAAAGTTTTATGTCATTCAATTGTCTCCTCTCTGAATTTCACGGTAACATTTAGTTTCACCATTCTGTTAACATATTTCCTTGATGCAAAAGCTTTGAGCAGCTGCAGAGCAGACAGACAGTGTTGGACTTTAAATTAGGTCACGACTGGCCTCCATGTTAAGGCATGTAAGTGGTATTATCTCTAAGCTGGAGCCCCTTATCTAATTATGATGCATTTCTCAAGTCATAGATCCCTCAGCGAGATTGTATTTGCCCAGGCTAGAAAGTTGCAAATTTCAGAAAAGAAGAGCAGTCTAACACTGACATATAAAAGACATAATCCGTTAATTCTCAACAGTATAGAAGTAGACTTTCAGGAATATATCTATGCCGGTAAAAAAGAATATCGCCCTTTCAATAGCCTCTTTTTTTCCATCTTCATGACAAGGAATCATTTTATTGTGTCATCTCCTCGGGCTCGGCATCAAAATTCTAGCCTCTTTTTTCCATCTTCATGACAAGGAATCATTTTATTGTGTCATCTTCGCGGCATCAAAATTCAGTGTTCACAAAGAAACAGATAACATTGCAAACTTTCCAATCTGCCACTGAAGCCATTTGGTTCCAACTAGCAGATCATGTAAATGTGAAACACCACTTTTATATCTCAATTTGTTTTTAAGAAAAGTACTAGAGTAACTGGATTTCTTCAAGCATGTCACATGCACTTCAGGCTGTTCAGCACAACTGCAACCTGATATTTCCTTTTATTTTCTTCCCTTGATGGATTGTGGAATTTTTTAACAAACATCTCAAATATATGTTGGTACAGAAATAATGCTCATTTTTCAAATCAATTAACCACAAGAGAATTAATAAGATGACACTCAAATGTGTCAGCTTCATAGCGCCCCATATAGCCTAGAAATTTTCAGCCTAATCCAAAGTACAACTTTTTCCCCTTTCTATTTGGCCTAATCCATGCTCATCTTAATTAAGCCTAGCAGGCAGCACCCCTTGAAATGTTGTCAAAATTGAGTTCAAAGCGTAAATCCTCTGAAACAATCTGACAATTATCTACAATTTTTTCTTACATTAACTAATGTATATTCAGTAGTCAAGTAGCTGGCACAATTAAAAAAATGGCATATTTGCTCCCATCGCGTGACTTTTTATTTGACTAAATGCATTCATCACTTCTAACCTAAGCTGCAATGAGCTCACCAACATTCATATGGTGCTGGATTTGTTTGAGCTTCAAACTTAGAAGGTTAGGCGCACAAGCCTTTGAAAAATGCGTTCTAAGTTCAATAGTGCCGTATATACTGTGCCTTAAATATACTGCAATAGTACTCCTTTCAGCGAATAAAACAATCCTACCATGTCGTATTGCTACTTTTGTTCTTGGAACACAAAGGAATGGCACAACGTAAAGTAGCTTTTTTTTTTTGATCATACAACGTAAAGTAGCTAGCTTTGAATTCTGAAGTAAACGTTGATTTATTTGTTCTAATACCTGTATTGCATTTATTTATAACTAACTTATTAAGTTCCACCTGTATTAGAGATCCTGTAACACCCTGATTTTTAGATTTTGGAAAAATAAAAATTTATATAGAATTAAATAGGGTGTTAACATTTTTATTATGCAAAAGCTTTATTTTCTAAATTAAATTAATTAATATAGGTTATATAAATTGCTTGTTGCATTCATGCTGTGTATATTTTGCACAGGGTTTTATTTCTGTGAAAAATGTATTTGAAAATTCGATAGAAATTCGTTTAGAGTAGGAAAAGGTTAAATCATAAACTTTCTTTTTCTCTCATCGTCATATATATAGACTTCGTTGGTGGTTTTTCCTCTTGTACAGCCGTATATCCAATCGGATACGTACGGAGCGAGTCCTGTACCGCAGCACCCTACACGTACCAAACTGCCTTATCTCCTCTCTCCTATTCCTATATAAACTAAAACCTAGCCCGTCTAACCCTTTCCCAAGAAAAACCCAACGCCGCCGCCGTTCGCAACCAGGAGCTCGTGGAGTCGATCGCCGCCGTCTCGCCGTCTCGGAAACCCAGTCCCCAAGGATTTCTGCCGGGTCTCCGAAGGGTGCCGTCATCACGAAGACATCTGCTGCACTTACGAAGTCCCTTGCCTGCAACCCGACGAACGCCGAGGAACATCATCGACCGTCACCACTGCAAGTCGTGAAGCCCCTTGGTGAGGATCCTGATCAGCTAGTCTCGATCGTTAGCTTGTGTTTCGTCTAGCTTTGTAATGCGCAATACAAGTTCGTTAGTCTCCAGCGATCGAGCTTGGCTGTAGCAGCTATGGCGTTGCGGCCGTTTGTAGTTGCCTCTGCAATTTATTATTGCTACAGCTTCGATCTTGTTTCCAGTATGCTCAGATCGATGGTAGTGTATCTGTTCGTTGATCAGTAGGTTCGCATGCCTTTCTGTTGCTAGCCAGCCTGCCGTATACACCGTATAAAATACTCTTTTGCATCAGCATGATGAAAGCCTGACGTAACAGCCATGTATTTATGTATAGTCTTTTCTGTTAATCACGTTTGCAATGCAGTTTTTCAGAAAAACCCCTGCTACTTCAAAACCTTATAAGTTTTTCATATGAGTTCCGAAATAGGTGATTCTTGCGCTCACGCGACCGTCATGACGTAGGCTTTTTGATGATATACTTTGTTTACTGTGATTGTACTGTTTGGCCTGTTTTCTTAAAATTGTTGGTTGTTTGCTTGTCGGTACTATTACGCGGACAGAATCGGTTCAAGAGTCGTCATTCAATCTTCAAGATCAAGAATTCTCAGACTCGTTTGAGCACCAAATTCAGGAAGGCAAGTGTCCTTGATGCATTTTGCTTCCTAATAGGATGTGTTGTTTATAAATTGCATGCTTTGTGTCATAATGTGAATCCCATGTTTATTGGTTTACTAGATTTTCCATATTATTCCTTGAAGCCTTTGTTCGGGTAGCATGTCTATAGTTTGGGTAGATTCATGCTTGTGCTGTTGGGAACCGGTTAATTAATTTGACTAATGCTCTCCTTAATTCATTGGGTTGGTAATGGTTTTTAGCAACACATGGAGCTTAGGGAATCTGGACAGGCTGGTTTGTTTGGTATGGTGCCGTCGTGCACGAGATTTCGGTTTGTGTTGGTGCCTGTGCTAGATTCTAAGGACCGGTTCGTGGACATGTAACCCGGCTGAACAGCGCAACCACGAGGCTTAAATGGGTGCGGCTTAGCTAATTAAATAGTTGTCTCTTATTTACTGTAGCACCATCGGTTGTTGTTGTGGCGCAAATGGGGGCTACGGCCGGCAAGGTAAAATGGACTTGTCCGTTGTAGCGAATCCTAGCGGGTGTTTACAGGGTATGAGACGCTGTTGAAAGGCTATTCAATGTTTACCTGGCTTGACACCTCGGTAGTGTAAAGCAAAAAGGGATAACATTGACTCGTGGTGAATGTGTGCAAACCTTGCAAGGATAAAAACTGTCATGACAGCCGTGCTCACGGTCAAGAGCGAGCTTGGACTTCTTCGCGATTAGTGGGATGGATGGATGGTTGGTTGGTATGGTTTGGTAGCCAAGTGGTGGGAACTTGGTGAGTTGGTAGTCGGATGGGGTAATCCGATGAGCTTATCCTTGTTACTGTTTTGTCGGAGCTCGGAGAATACACCTAGTAAATAGGTTGCTGATTTATAAATGTGTCTTGCATAGTGCAGTAAACCATGTGTCAGCTTTTCTTGATATTTGCCTTCATGTCATATTTTCCTACACTTGCGGAGTACGACATGTACTCACACTTGCTATTTCCCCTCTTTGTTTGGATAAATAAATGCTGCTCAGACAATGGTGGCGAAGTGGACTACAACGACGATGACTTCGATCCCGATGCACCGTACTAGGCTGGTGTTACCCCCGGACAACGCCTGTGGAAGATGGGATATACGCTTCGCTAGTTTAATATTCGCTACTCTGTTATTTATATTTTAGACCATGAGTTATTATGTAATAAATGTTTATCGTTAACTTGGCACTGTAATAATGGTATTTACACTATTTGTCGCTGCATGTATGATTGAACTGATCCTGGCATACATGTGGTGTGCATTCGGTTATCTCCTTGAAACCGGGTGTGACAAAGTGGTATCAGAGCCAAGGTTGTCCGTAGGACGCGAGCCTAGTTTGAAACGGCCGTTATTAAGGTTATTTGAGCATATAAAAAATATTTTAACAAAAAAAAATCTATTTACTTTGATCTTGTACGAGCGCCCTTGCTTTGTTTATCTGTCTGTTTATTTATTTGAGATTGTGAAAACTGTTGTTTTCCTTTCTTGATTATTTCGCATCTTACCATACTTACAAAATAGTTATTTCATTTATTCCCTCCTGTTTATTTAAAACCACTACTTAACCGTAAGCTCCTTTTTGTTTGTTTACTTAATTTTTCTTTCAAAACGGTTTCTTATTCTTCTCTTATTCAAAAACTTAGATGGCTGCACATAATAGCACAGGAGGTGTGTTGTTTTTAGGCGTCAACTTGCACCTAGAATCCATGAGAGCGATAATAAGGAACCGGAGGCTTGTTCGTCATCCGCCTACTCCTACTGATGCAGAACGGTTTGCAGAAGCTCCTTCCGACGCTGGTTCCGAGGTTAGGCATCACCCAATGCAATTAAGAGTAGAATAATTAAACGTTAGCGTCGAGTCTGTTGCTTTAGTCTGTGTGGTTCGATGGATTGTTTGTTTGTGTGCGCTCGCTGAACTGGTTTACCAGAGTGAATTAGTCATTTGATTATTGCTTGATGTGTGCTGACGTGAACTTGGAATGCTTCGGTAAATGTCCTTTGACACATTTGTTACTTTATATATATCTATCCTTTGTTAGTTAATTCATTGATGCATATAGCTGGGAGGTCTAATTGTCTTAGTTTTTGTTCCTATCTATCTATGTCCGGCCGACCCAGTTTTGCTTTCTACCCTTAAAACTTCTTTCTCTCAACCTGTCACTTTTGCTCTATTTGATAATTTGATTTTTACCACTCTCTTCTCCTGTTATAGAAAGAAAAAGAAACTATATTGAAAATCTTATCCCTATGCTTTTCTCTATCTTTAATAATTCTTTCTCTCAACTTGTCTACTGTTGCTCTATTTGACAAACTGATTTCTACTACTCGATCTCCTATGTCAACCAAGCAAAAATTACTACTAGGAGAATGTCTATATCTGATCTTAACTACATAGTACGCTGATTGTTTGAGGGTGCTGTGCCATGTACTGATATGGATCTTTGTTTGAGTGTTCGTGTGGAGAAGAAATCTTCTTAAGCACATCTATAATCTTCTGATATATAGTTAGAATTAGGTTATATGGGTTATCTTTAATTCTTACCATTTCTTGCTCTTCTCGATCCTTTCTCTGCTCCATCGCATGATTCGACTTTCAAGACTAGCTGGTGAGCAGGACCAAAGTATTCTTCAAGAAGGTGCCTATCAGATGCTGAAGGAACAAATGAAGGGAATAAATCTCCGACAGCTCCTAGATATCAAATCTTTTCTTTCTAGCCACCGAATCTCGGGGCGAGATTCCTTTTAAGGGGGGTAGATTTGTAACACCCTGATTTTTAGATTTTGGAAAAATAAAAATTTATATAGAATTAAATAGGGTGTTAACATTTTTATTATGCAAAAGCTTTATTTTCTAAATTAAATTAATTAATATAGGTTATATAAATTGCTTGTTGCATTCATGCTGTGTATATTTTGCACAGGGTTTTATTTCTGTGAAAAATGTATTTGAAAATTCGATAGAAATTCGTTTAGAGTAGGAAAAGGTTAAATCATAAACTTTCTTTTTCTCTCATCGTCATATATATAGACTTCGTTGGTGGTTTTTCCTCTTGTACAGCCGTATATCCAATCGGATACGTACGGAGCGAGTCCTGTACCGCAGCACCCTACACGTACCAAACTGCCTTATCTCCTCTCTCCTATTCCTATATAAACTAAAACCTAGCCCGTCTAACCCTTTCCCAAGAAAAACCCAACGCCGCCGCCGTTCGCAACCAGGAGCTCGTGGAGTCGATCGCCGCCGTCTCGCCGTCTCGGAAACCCAGTCCCCAAGGATTTCTGCCGGGTCTCCGAAGGGTGCCGTCATCACGAAGACATCTGCTGCACTTACGAAGTCCCTTGCCTGCAACCCGACGAACGCCGAGGAACATCATCGACCGTCACCACTGCAAGTCGTGAAGCCCCTTGGTGAGGATCCTGATCAGCTAGTCTCGATCGTTAGCTTGTGTTTCGTCTAGCTTTGTAATGCGCAATACAAGTTCGTTAGTCTCCAGCGATCGAGCTTGGCTGTAGCAGCTATGGCGTTGCGGCCGTTTGTAGTTGCCTCTGCAATTTATTATTGCTACAGCTTCGATCTTGTTTCCAGTATGCTCAGATCGATGGTAGTGTATCTGTTCGTTGATCAGTAGGTTCGCATGCCTTTCTGTTGCTAGCCAGCCTGCCGTATACACCGTATAAAATACTCTTTTGCATCAGCATGATGAAAGCCTGACGTAACAGCCATGTATTTATGTATAGTCTTTTCTGTTAATCACGTTTGCAATGCAGTTTTTCAGAAAAACCCCTGCTACTTCAAAACCTTATAAGTTTTTCATATGAGTTCCGAATTAGGTGATTCTTGCGCTCACGCGACCGTCATGACGTAGGCTTTTTGATGATATACTTTGTTTACTGTGATTGTACTGTTTGGCCTGTTTTCTTAAAATTGTTGGTTGTTTGCTTGTCGGTACTATTACGCGGACAGAATCGGTTCAAGAGTCGTCATTCAATCTTCAAGATCAAGAATTCTCAGACTCGTTTGAGCACCAAATTCAGGAAGGCAAGTGTCCTTGATGCATTTTGCTTCCTAATAGGATGTGTTGTTTATAAATTGCATGCTTTGTGTCATAATGTGAATCCCATGTTTATTGGTTTACTAGATTTTCCCATATTATTCCTTGAAGCCTTTGTTCGGGTAGCATGTCTATAGTTTGGGTAGATTCATGCTTGTGCTGTTGGGAACCGGTTAATTAATTTGACTAATGCTCTCCTTAATTCATTGGGTTGGTAATGGTTTTTAGCAACACATGGAGCTTAGGGAATCTGGACAGGCTGGTTTGTTTGGTATGGTGCCGTCGTGCACGAGATTTCGGTTTGTGTTGGTGCCTGTGCTAGATTCTAAGGACCGGTTCGTGGACATGTAACCCGGCTGAACAGCGCAACCACGAGGCTTAAATGGGTGCGGCTTAGCTAATTAAATAGTTGTCTCTTATTTACTGTAGCACCATCGGTTGTTGTTGTGGCGCAAATGGGGGCTACGGCCGGCAAGGTAAAATGGACTTGTCCGTTGTAGCGAATCCTAGCGGGTGTTTACAGGGTATGAGACGCTGTTGAAAGGCTATTCAATGTTTACCTGGCTTGACACCTCGGTAGTGTAAAGCAAAAGGGATAACATTGACTCGTGGTGAATGTGTGCAAACCTTGCAAGGATAAAAACTGTCATGACAGCCGTGCTCACGGTCAAGAGCGAGCTTGGACTTCTTCGCGATTAGTGGGATGGATGGATGGTTGGTTGGTATGGTTTGGTAGCCAAGTGGTGGGAACTTGGTGAGTTGGTAGTCGGATGGGGTAATCCGATGAGCTTATCCTTGTTACTGTTTTGTCGGAGCTCGGAGAATACACCTAGTAAATAGGTTGCTGATTTATAAATGTGTCTTGCATAGTGCAGTAAACCATGTGTCAGCTTTTCTTGATATTTGCCTTCATGTCATATTTTCCTACACTTGCGGAGTACGACATGTACTCACACTTGCTATTTCCCCTCTTTGTTTGGATAAATAAATGCTGCTCAGACAATGGTGGCGAAGTGGACTACAACGACGATGACTTCGATCCCGATGCACCGTACTAGGCTGGTGTTACCCCCGGACAACGCCTGTGGAAGATGGGATATACGCTTCGCTAGTTTAATATTCGCTACTCTGTTATTTATATTTTAGACCATGAGTTATTATGTAATAAATGTTTATCGTTAACTTGGCACTGTAATAATGGTATTTACACTATTTGTCGCTGCATGTATGATTGAACTGATCCTGGCATACATGTGGTGTGCATTCGGTTATCTCCTTGAAACCGGGTGTGACAGATCCCCGGTAAAAAAAAAAAGGCCTTAATTAGCACAGGCAGGCAGTAGGCGCGCCAATGGCGCGCGGATTTTCTAGTATGTTTCTATATGACGCATGACTGCGAAGTAGGCTCCCATTTGATTTACCTTCCACTGTGACTGTAATAATAAGCTTTTAAAATATATGATTCTCTATGAGGAATCTGTTCTAGGCAGCTACGAAAGAAAGAAACAAAAGGCTCCCATTAACTTATGCAGGGGCCGGCTCCCGCCACCAAGATAAGTATTTGCATTCCTTCTTTTATGCACATCAACACCAATTAAAAATGAAACGCTAGATTCTGCTTGTTTCCCAGGAATCTTGTGTTCAATATGAAGGCTTATTGACATTTAGATTTTTTTCTTAGTACAAACCGAACCATTTTTTATCATATAACCTGGAACTTTACTGATGTACAGGAAACTGGATATGTCCATAATAAAAGCTACGCTCCTGTTTTTGATGCAGTACACAGGCCGATGTTCTTAATGTAGGATCCAAGGATTACTATCACGGCCTCGCGGATGAGAAACCATAACATGCACACAAACTAGGAGGTAGAATCATAACAAGGGCCTAATTATCTTGATCCGCACACAAAGATGAGAACTTATTATCCCAAAAAAGAAAGTTTACATGAGAACTTGTAAATTCATGAGAATCTCGTTAGAAAAGTAGAAACTGGATAAAGATATTTGCAATTTCAAGTTACATGGACATGCACGTGGCTTATGTTAGACACCTAGGACACCTAAACTAAATAGAAAACTAACTCATTACAAGACTTGGACTCGATGAGCACCCGAAACTAGCCCCCAGAGACAAACGAGTCGAAGTCCCGGCCGTTAAATCACTCAATATAACATCCAGTACGGGGTGTTGCCACACTCGTGCAATCAGTTTCCTCTGCTGGCAAGATGAACGGCCCATAAAGAGTACAATCATAAACCTATATATTCTCGTTTATTTTAGTTCCTGTTAAGTTTCATCTCTAGTTAGCACAGTCATTTCTAGAATAAACTTTTTCTCACTGTACGAATCATTTATAAACAATTCAAACAAGCTACATTAGCTCAACTGTTGAGATCAATTGGGTAATCAAGTCATTTTGATGGTGTCGCCTCTCTCAACTGTTACACATTCAACACGCACAAGGGATCAACACAACACATTCAATACACAAATGACAGAGGGCTAGGGCACAATTCATCGCAGTGCTTCTCCTAACGGCATGATAGTGGTGCAAGAATGGATGATCAATTGTTCATTGGAGTCAGTTTTGCGACAAAAGTTCATGGTTCCTTACTGGAGCAGAAAATATTTGGACTAAGCCTTTGAAGAGATGAAGTTGTTAGGAGGCATTGTTGCCTGGTAACTCACAAGCAGCCATTTTGTTCTTTGACTTCACATGTCCCAGCATCTCAGCCACTGTCCTGCAGCGGCACTGCTTCCCTGGGCGAATGACATCCCCATAGACTGCCGTCTCAATTACATCAAGCTCCTTATCTGTTCCAATAGTAGCGAGAGCACGAAAAATGAGCGGTTGAAGAGAAGAAACCATAAGACTGTCAAATATTTAGAATCAAATCAAGGTTCCCATGTTTTGAATAAAGTGAATGGGCAAATCCACACGCATGCTTCGTTGAAGTTTTGTTCCGGGTATCAAATTTTAGGTACTTGTTCAATGTCACCGAAAATAAGATGTTAGCAATAGTCAGTGCAGCAGATACTAGAATATAATCTTTCGAAAAGTGAATCATCAAAAAGAGAGTGAAATTGCTCCTACATCATTGTCATACATAAAGAATAAACCAGTAGCCCATTTGCAAGAAGCAAACTTTTTTATGTTCAATGCGCTTAGTCATTAGCGAACATAATCAAGATCCTAAAGCACTGAAATAAAACAAGCTGTGAAACTCCACCCACTACAAGATTCAAAAGATTTCCCGACAGTGCATATACAGGTGGCCAACAGTGCTTGGTATATTGAGAGAACTATCTTAATAACTGTGGGAAATATGTTTGTGGGCAATGACATTGTTGGTGATTGCTAGAACTGTAGGGAAAGCTCTAAAATTGCACTAAAAAACTGTCGGCCACTTGGAAAAAATAACTAGTAGAAGAGAAAACTGTTGGCCACTCATAGAGAACTGTTGGGAATAATGTAATATCTTGTAGTGACCTGGACACAAACAATTGTTACTCAACGAATGTTAAGAGACCATAGTAAGGAATCAATAAAGGAAAGTAAAAAGGTTAGAAAGTCACCCACAGAACTCTCAACTATGGGGCCTTTGATGTATTTTATGCCTGGATCAGCATTAAATTCAATATGGTCACGATGAGAAGGTTCAAAAGAATAACTATGCAAATGAACAACGAATGAATCTATGCTTTATTTCTTACCGGTGAAATAGAAAATCTATGTTACTTTCAGGGACAATGAAGGCAGATTAAGCTTGTTGTTCACTTTCCAATAATGATTTAAATATTTTGTTCATTCCACCCCCCAAAATGCCTTTGTTCTCCCAGCTCTAACAAAATGCCACATTTTTCAGTCACTGACAAATTTGTAGTACGAACAAAATCACACATTACTATTCCATTTTTCTCCTTGAGGACATGTATGCTAATGCTAGTGTTCAAACGAATATGCTAATGTTCAACGAATTTCATTTTTGACTTTACTTGCTTGTTGTATATCACATTGATTATCAGAGAAGTGGCAATGTCTGGAACATTGTACACAGGGACAAAAATTAATCTACTCACCAGTAAACTTGATATCACAGGAGAAACCCCGCATCTCTACTCCTTTACCCATGCTTTGTCAGATTTGGATCGGTTCACCCTAGTCTGGAGGATCTGGCAGTTCTCAACAGTAGACTCTCCTCCTAAAATAAATGACCAACACGCTATGTCACTCGCTATTGTGGATGATGCTGCAGCAGCAGCAAAGTGATGCTCACTATTCATGTATGACATGCGCCATTAGTTGGAAAGTTACACAGAAGAATACTTTTCCAACTTTGTGGGTTTGTTTTCCACAAAATTAACAATTGCAACGTCAACTAATAGACTGTTAGGTTTGAATAAATTTTAGTAGCAGCGGTATATGCTTAGTGCTAGAACAAAAAATGTCATGATATACATGGCCATATCCTAGCAGAAGAAGGTAATTAGAGACAAACTCATATATGTACCCAACTAGACAGGAGGGTCTCATAAATGTAGTTGTGTTACTTAATTCCACTGCACCTAGCTTGAATCAAGATTGCAGAGGCAGAAGAATAATTTCTAAGCCATCAAATTGCCAAGGACCTTACGACAGCGATAATACGAGATTGAGCGAAGATGATACTGTCTTAAATAGATACATCACCACATTTTAATAGACATGGCCCTGTTTCTGGGAGGTTCCAGCAGCTTACTCCCTCTGTCCATGTACATATGATGTTGGGACAACTAAACGGACGGGAGGGAGTAGTTAGTTTGATCAAAATGTATCAGTCCCATTTCAAAATGTGTGAGTTGTGAACCAAACCACGCCCTTATCTGGTCACTACGCATGTATAGATTGAGAAATTAGTCAAACACCAAGCCTCGTTTATTCCCTCAGTAGGGAGATCAAAATCTAAGTAATGAAACCTTTTGAGATTTCCAAGCATCCTGAAACACAACCAATCTCACTCCACCCGGTCATAACTCATAAACACTTGTGCCACAATTTTAACCAGAGCTGCCAAAATGAAGTAAATGCACAGTTCCTTGAACTGATAATCCTATAAAAAATCATCCATAGAATCTACTCTATCCGCATGTAAGCTCGAACCGTTAAATGAAGCGATTTTTATTTTTTATTTTTTTTTAGGGGAGGAGGGATGCCAAAGGACCTCGGGTCGAGTGGCTAGCAGCGCTGGCTGGCTGCTGGCCGACCCGGGTACGAGCGGCACCGCGTGCAGTATTGCTGCGCGGTAGTGGTGGTGGTAGGAAAAAAAAATCTCCCTCACTGTGCTCGCTGACTTGTGGTTTGGGCGTGCACAGTCTTGGAGTTGACGCGTCAGAGGGCTGCTGCCTATCTCGGTCTGTGCTACGTCGGTTCAGGTTGGGTTTGACTCGGTCTTGCCAGCCGGGTATGGGCCAGGGTTTGAGGGGTTTTCTCGACCGGGAGTCGAGGCATCTTCTTCTTAATATAATGCTGTAGGGGCGGTTCTTCCCCTACCGGTCGAGTTTTTTTTTAGGGGAGGAGGGATGTGCTGATTGAAAGAACCGTGGCAGCTCCAAAAGCGACGGCAGACGACGTTGCCGGCCGCGTCCTGCCGCCACCGCTCCGGGTGCCGCCCCGTCACCACCGCCGCCTTCCGCCAGCACGCCGCGCGGGTCTTCTCGTCGAAGGACCGAGGGCGCTCCTTCTCCCTCGCCATCGAGCTCCCGCCGTCGCCCGCGCCGCCGGTCTGCTCTCAGACGGGAGAGGAAGGGCCCGCCATTCGCTAGTGCCCCTGCCTCACCGTGGGAAGCAGAACACCACCCAGATCTGCCGGTTTCCTTTCAACCTCATCAATCGTACATTTGTGATTTTAGTTTTAATTTTTTTTTCTGGATGTCAGCTGTGAACGAAACAAAAATTAAAATCTCGATTGATAGAGCCCTCTAAATTATTTCAAATAGTTTGATAAACACCTGAATGCTATCTTAATAAAATTAATATAATTTAAATATATCTGATGTCCATGACACAAAACACACCTGGAGACGACCAAGCAGGCATGTCGCCATAATGAACACGTGGTACATTGTGTATGTAATTATTTAATATACATGCACGCCTTTCTCGTTAAATATAATGTGATTATTTGATGCGCAGTATGCAGATTCTCGTCATCCATGTTCAGTCCACATATTTTGCGCCACGCTGGAGAATGGCGACCCGCGGCACAATATTTTAACACCATTGTTGCACTCCATGTGCAAATGAACACAAGAAGAGATATCGAATGAAGACATATTTTGAAATGAACACAATATGTTCTCACCATTGCCTGCTTACCTCTCATATCCTCAAATTATTTAAATGCAGGTGTTCTTGTCACTACTCGATATAGCAAAATTATTTTTGAGCCCGACAGGCCAGAAGCTGAGGCAATGAGAGGTAAATATAGCAAACATGTGTTCTAGTCCATTTCATTTTTTGTAACCTATATCTGAATTGGCGTTGATTTTTTTTCTTCATTAAATTGTAGGATTTCAAAGGCGTCTAACAAATGCGCCTAATCAAGCACGTCAGCTTGGCCGTGACCGCCTGAAAGATATGAATGTGCTTTGAGGGTGCATGAAAATAAAGACTCTCAAATAAATATGGTCGCTATCGTTACTGACAATGAATAAGAGCTATGCGCCACGTCATGTCTTTTATGTCTCGAAATCAATTAGCATCTTTAAATTCAAACAATGTCGTTATTTTAGCAGATTCTTGAGCTTGTCGTGTTAATGTCGTTATGGTACTTAAATGCAATGATGTGTCAGAAGTGTGTTTTTTTTATGATACGTACACGGTACATCATATTATTTTCTTTGTATAAAAAAGTCCTGCCAAGTGATGTCATTTGGGCGGACACGTGCGTGGCGCACGTGCATTTTTACTAGTATACCAATGTATACATGATCAATGAACATTGTTTGTACGTAGCTCCTTTTTCTTCCAAAGTAAAGTGTACAAACCTGCAGTCATACATGTGGCACTGCTTAGTCATCCCCAATAGAAAAATAGTTTGTGTGAAATGCAATGAATCGGCAGGGTTGGGTGCAGGTAAGCCGCTGAACTTGAAAATGGAACAATCAAGTGATTAAACTAATTTTGTGGGTGCACTACTGCTTGTCTGGCTCTATGCAACGTGGTCAATAAGCGGAAGCGAGCTTGAAAAGTTTAACCATCTTGAAGTTAATTTTTAATGTCAATCATATGAAGTGTGCTTGGCATAAGACCATGGAGGTACAGTTCTTGATTAAGTTACTGTATTTCTTGACTTTTAGATTATATCATATCTCTCGTCTGTCAATAGTTCTTTAATTTAATGTATATGATTTATAAGGTTTAAATATGTATTACAGTGATACTGTGATTAATTAAAAGTTTCACTACAAGCTATTTTTGTTGTGAGATCATTTACGTCCGACAGATGTTTAATATCTCAAATTGTAAGCTACAACAGAGATTTCTCAAGTGCGTGATACACATATTATTCAAAACCAAGTGATTGGAGATAACAATCTTGGCATTTTCATGAAGTAGGTTGATGCAACAATAATGTCCCAAGCATTTCGACATTTTTGCACGCATTGTATTGGGGTTGGAGAGTGTAGATGCTTGGTTGGTAGGTTATGTATTCTGGGTGTATCACCTCCCTGGTCCCTGAAAGACAAAGGGAATCACACGGAAGTTTGACAAGAAACTGAAACTACATGATAATTTGACCATACAATGCAATCAATTAAAAGGTCTAGCACCCTCTTGATATGGGTCTTGGACCCCCTCCTTCCTCATAATAATAGCACACTGAACATCACTTAAAATAGTACCATATTGTATATATTAATTATTAATGGAACAAAGTATGGATTATTATTTTGAAAGCACACATAAACATGGAAATTTTCAAAACTATCATTGATCGCCACTAGCGCATATTCCTGACTCTAAAGGTCTTAAACCTTGTCCAAGGCTTGAAGGATATCATCCCTTATATCTTCAAACTTTTCGATCCCAACACTGAATCTCACCAAGTTGTTATTGATCCCCTTCTTAGCCATTTTGTCTCCACTTTGACCCCTGGTAAAAAGAAAAAATTAAGCATATAAATTCAACATTTCCTTCCACTAAGATTACTAGATTAATCTCATTGAACAGAAAATGATTACCAAAAAGACATGACTGCGGGCTGCTGCACCAGGCTTTCGCAGCCCCCAAAGGATGTCGCAATGAACGGAATCTTTAGTGCATCAATGAACCTCATGGTCCCGTAAAGGTCTGCTGCCACCTCGAAGCTGACTACACCGCCGCAACCAGCCATCTGGACCTCAGCGATGTGGTGCCAAGGGCAACTCTTCAGCCCGGGGTAGTGCACCCGCTCTATCTTCGGGTGGCACTCCAGCAGATATGCCATGCGCAGTGCTGTGCGGTTTTGTGTCTCGACACGGAGTGCCAACGTCTTAAGGCCACGTATAATCATGTACGCAGAATCCTGGAAGACACCAACAAAATGGCTATTACCCATGCAATAATTAGAGTATCGTTTAAATGGAAACTTTTAACTGATGCATGGGCTTTTTCATAAACCAATCTAAACAAAATTGTTTGTTCAACAACCCACAACACTATTGTGATTTTTTCTATATATTTCTCTTCAGCATGTTGTGTACAAACTAATGCGGTTACAGATAATTTATATAACTTCATTTTTCTCATAACACTGATTATATTTTAATAATATTGGTGGTACAATGAGTAAAATTTGAGTGATGTATCAGGATAAATGGTAACTAGGCTACGGTCCATATCCATATATAGTGATGCTGGAGATCTTATAAGGCTTTCACTAAATCACATTAATGGGAACAGGAACTAAGGGTACCGTTTATTGATGTATTCCCTCTTATGCTTCTCATCCGATAGCGGAGAAGTTGTGCAGAGGCTATCCGTGGGGTCAATATTAAGATGGATATGCATGCGTACGTACCGGACTAATGGCGCCACCAAGGTGATGGTGCCATGGGCGTATTCTGGAGATGAGCGCATCCGAGCCACTGACGCAACCAGCAATGACCTGGAGATTATTTGAGCACGCGAGTAAGCACTCTCCCGTTGTAATGGCAAAAATGCAGGAACAAATTAAACACAATGCATGGGAGCGTAACCTACATCATGGTGTCCAGCAATGAATTTTGTAGCCGAGTGCAGCACGATGTCAGCTCCGAGGGTTAGCGGCTTCTGGTTGACAGGTGAGGCGAGAGTGCTGTCGACACACACCAGAGCCCCCTTCCGGTGGCACAGGTCGGCGACGAGCCTGATGTCCACGCATTTCAGCAACGGGTTTGTCGGAGAATCTGTGTAGAAGAGAGTGACCTGCGCGTGTTGGGAACTTAATAATTCGGTAAAGTACTTATAAGGAGGTATGTGCATGCATGGGACCAGACTGATATCAGAAACATGTCAGTGCATGTGAATGCATAGGATCGATCATGTAAAGTAACATGCTTGGGATAGAGGTCACCTACATCGTTCCGATCAAGAACCGCTTTTAGTGACGACTCCATGCCGTCCAGATCGATGAACGTGGACTGCAGATCAACGAGACAATTCCATCATGGCATGATATCAGCAAGGGTCAGACACATGACATCATTGCCAGGAGGGTAAAATTACTTACCCTGATACCCATCCTGGAGAGCCTATCGCTGATGAAGGCACCCGCCTCGCTGTAGCAGTCGTTCGTAGTCACGACGTGGCCCCCCGGCGGCACGAGGGCGAGGAGCGTCGCGGCTATGGCGTTCATGCCGGATGAAGTCACCTGGGTCGACTCTGCCTTCTCAAGAGCACTACAGAATAAAAACCTTTAGCTAAGCACTATTCATGCATGATTCAAGTTTGCTTTCATATGTGACTAATAGCATACATGTTCTGCAAACTGATAGTAATGTAACATGATAGAAACCTGATTTTATCTTCCAGGACCTTCACGGTTGGGTTACCGTACAGGCCGTATTCAAAGCCCCCAAGCACCGGCCTTCCTTGAAAGCAATCAGGTCGTCGGAGCTCTTAAACCACCGCGCCGTACCGACCATGATCGGCGGCAGGATCGAGTCCGTGGTCGCATCTCCTTTGCCGAGCTTCTCCCCGGCGTGGACCACGAGTGTCTCGTCAGAGGGGCTGTCATCCTGCTGATGGGCTGCCGGCTCCTTCGCCGGTTGGGCACCGCCGTCACAAAGGAAATCTGAGCCACTACTCTCATTGCCAGGAAGGGGACGACGGTGTTGTATCACCTCCCGGCGCAATTCTTCAGTGGGGATGCTCTCGGAACATGGAGAATGCCGTGGATGTAGGTGAAGGCGGCGCTGATGGGAGCGCGAGGTCTTCACAAGAGAGGACGACGGAAGCATTTGTGGTGGACCTAGAACTGGAAGATGGACTAAGCTTATGTGATTAAGGCGTTGAGCGTAGGAGAAGTTGATCAGATACTAGCGTCAGATATACATATATACGCGGGCAAACGTCTACGTGCGTGGGCTTGCTAAATTACTTCGTTCAGAAAAAAAAAAAGTAGCCTATATACAGACACATGCCACATGGGCATGTAATCATGTATGTACATTTCGACATGAGGTTCATATGTGTGAAGTGTCCAAAAGGTACCAATCCTCCGTGATTAACGTATGTGATAGAACATTTGAATGTGAAGGGGACTGAGAAGAACGAAACGGACTCATTTGTTTGATTTTATTTGCGTCTGGGCAATACATTGATGGGCATGCTACTTGTTCAAGTCAAAACAAGAAACCTCATCAATGAGGAAATTTTTATTTTGCAAAATCAATGAGGCACTTTTGTACGTATATATGGACATCTCTATTTAGTCTAAAAAAATGTTACTCCCTCTGTCCCAAAATAGATGTCGTTTGACTTTTTTTTGACCGCTCGTCTTATTCAAATTTTTTACGCAAATCTTATTTATTTTTTTACAGTTTGTTTTACAATTGAATATATTTTAATCATGACATATTTGTTTTTATATTTAAATAATTTTTGAATAAGACGAAGGGTAAAACATGATGTCCAGTGACAACTATTTAGGGACGGAGAGAGTAGTATATTATGACGTAAAGATACTATGTACACCATTTTAGATTGTGTCTCAATGGTGTCACATTATTCAATACATGTAGACAAAAAACGACGTGGAGCATGAAAGCAAAGATACTTTATGTTCCATTTCAGAAAAGTGTCTCAAAGGTATTTCATGCATTTTGGACATACAATATGTAACATAGCTAGACAAGTCGTATACAAACTACGCTAGTGACCTAATATTTGGTGATGTGAGGTCAAATTAGTCTGCGGCGTATTCTGCTCATTTTGTCAAAGGTCTTCAGATCGTAGGTTGGCTCCTCTAAGGAATTTTACTATGGATTCTCCGAAAAAAATGCTTTTCATAGAAAGCAGGAGGTATTTGGCAAATCGTTTGGCAAAACAACTTCTGATCCTATTTTCCTCTCACTCCGAGGGAGGGAGCAGGGAGAAGCAGGTTTTTTCAGCTTCGTCTCCCTCCCTCTCACGCGCCAAAAACTGATCCTTCGCAGATTCTTTGGGGGAGCTATTTTGTGAGCCCCCTTCGGTAGAGCTCCCCTAAAAGCAGCTTCTTAAGCTTGTTTTGGAGCTCTACCAAACAGTCCCTAAGGTATCACATATTTCAATATCATTTTTTAGATACTAGAGAATAGAACGCTGCACGGTGCCCTGGCTCCAAGGCACGCATGAGATGGTAACATATGAAAAAAAAAAAGCCTCCTTGGGATTTTCCTTCATGGTGAATATATATAATATTTCTCAAATACAAAACTTATGTACAAATGTGTCTACAAAAAGTAATGGACAGTTTGCCTCTACTAATGTAAAGAGGATTAAATAAAGACCATGTTCCATACAAAATTCGCACCACCAATGAAGCTCAATGTCTGTTATATCACCTATAATTTCTAACTGGATAGCACCAAAATGATAACATAAGAAATTACATGAAACTGCATTGGAACATTATTTGCATAAGATTTTTTAAGAATGGAAAGCATAACCGCCTACAAACATAAGTGGAAAAATTAAATGCAAAGGAGACAAGTGCAAAGGTAGAATTTGAAGGACTGAGAAAAGTGTTCCATGAATTAACATAGGGTACAAAAAAAAAAATCAAATACTTCATTGGATTGTACAAATGTTGTGTGAGATCCTCGCCAAAAGAGAAACACTACAGGGGTAACTGTAGAGAAACAAACTTAGTGCACTATGAGCGGGAGAAAGATGGGTTGAGACTAAGGACCATCTATATATTTAGGGGGTGTAGCCGTTCAGGCATGCCAGAGTTACTATTGCTAACGGCACAATAGGAATTCAAAAGTTTATGTATCCATATCCGAGCAAAGAAAATGCTTTGCATTCGGAAAACAATTGTATTCAAGCATGAATGGTCGTTGGCCTGAGGGAAAATTGAATCTTAGGGGTATCAGCCCATACGTGAAAACGAGTAGTACATTACAAACTGGAGTGAAATACACCGGCGGTCCCTAAACTTTGTCTTGGGGTGTCACCTAAGTCCTTGAACTCTCAAAATGAATATACAAGTCCCTAAACTTGCTAAAACGTGTCATCTAGGTCCAAAATACCGAAAATACCTCTGCTTTGATGATGTGGCTCTTTGTATAACACAGATTTGCATCACATTTATCTGCGATCAATTCATGACGTCAAACAATGTTCTCCAGCACGAATTCTGATGATTATACGGACTTGAGGAGAAGAAAAGTATAGGGGTATTTTTAGAACTTTGGATCTAGATGACACACTATAACAAGTTTAGGGACCTGAATATCTATTTTGAAAGTTTAGAGACCTAGATGACACACCAAGGCAAGTTTAAGTACCGTTGGTGCACTTTACTCTTACAAACTGCAAGGCATGTGGCATGTGGCTTTAGGACGATCCAAACTGTAAAAACCGTCCAGGAGTTGTTTCGCTTCGACAACTATATTTTCATAGGGACATCATCTTTTGTAGTTAATGTTGTTGTATATTCCTCTTCTTCCTTAAAACATGTGGCTATTGATTACTTATATATAAAATGATTCCGTCGGATAAGACTGTTTCCGAGGAACATAGACAACAAATGATCAATTCATGATTTTGTGGTCGGTGCAGCTAATAAAATGGCTAGTGTATGACTTGTCTAAAATGAATCTGTCAAAAAGAAAATCCATTGAGCTTTTGGGAGCCTAGTGCAAGAAACCCTCACAGTGTACCTTGTTTCCAGACAACCCAAGTGTGTTTCAAGATGTTTTGGTTTCTTGGATATGCACTGCCATCCTGCTGTAACTTCTCCTTCACCGAACGAGTTTGTTTTCACCTTGGCCTTGAGAACTATATAGATGATTAATGTAGGTTCACCCATTGAATCTCCTTTTCCATTGTTGCGTTTTCTCTTGAGTTTCTAATACTACATACCTCCATGAAGAACAGATGTTACTTGGATATCTCCATGTATATTCAGTTTTAACATTACAGCAGTGCTTATTGGATTGAATTAGCATGTAAGCAAGCTTCCAAATCATACACACAACGTTCAGTACTGATCTGGATAAGAAGGAAAAGTCACAAAAACAAGGTTGAATCGAAAAACGATAGTAATTTCATCGGTATCCATATGCTCTTTTTTTTTTTTTTGCGAGGGCACATGCTTTCTTTCTGTGACCGTTAATTAATTTTGCAACCCTCAGCTCGACTTAGATATATGGTAATTGACTGGAAATGTGTGTTATTCTTAGAGCGCTCTCAGCCTGGATTGGATCTCTAGTATTGATGCGAGTCGATACATTAAAAATCTCGTCAAAGAGGATCCCAAAAAAAAAAAAGAAAAAAACTGGATGTAGTACTGATAGAGGAAAACAATCTAAAGATACTTTGGGAAATGCATAGATCTTAACTCACATGCATGTATGCCACTCAGCTCTTACTGGATGCAAGTCCACAGGAAATACTCGGGGAAATAAATTAGTCCACGTGTCAACTATTCATACTACCAATCCAAGGAATAAAGGTCATGTGGACTTTGGTTCTATGCGAGCAGCAAACACCGTCCAGGAATCATTAATCATCTACAGCTACAATATTCTTCTTAAGACTACGACAAAGCACTAGGTCCCACTTTAAATAAATTATATTCACACATGGTTATGTTATGTTAGGTTTTACCAATGATTCTTGTCAGGGGCAATGGTACAATTATCCGTTTTTAATATTTTTGGGAGACTGTCGACTATCTCTTACTTTCTAAAACGTGTGCGGTTCTCTCGCACGTGATTGGTTGGTTAACACCAGCCGTTGATATGAGAAGCAACGTTCACAAATATGTCCACACCGTCCAAAGCTCTCCACCTCGAGTGAAACAACACTACAAACTGGCAGGTACACATCATAGAAGCAAGCTCTAGAATTATCTAGGCACAGACGAGCTCCGCAGCCCAGTAGCAAACAAACATCAATTGGAAAAAAAAAAAAACTAACCATTGCAGCCATCGCAAATATGAACAACCGCCATGGTCGGCAGCTGATTGGGTTACTGTTCATGACCTTCTTCGGCCTAGCGCCTAGCAGAGGCCGTCGCAGGCTTCACAAGACGTAGCTGGACCGTGATATCTTCTCCAATGCCGGCGCCAAATTGACCTCGACACGCCGCGACATCCGCAAGGCACGGGCTCCTCGCTCGATTGTGCGCCATTAGCCCATTACAACTTCACCATTGAGTCGCTGCTCCTGATCAACTTCTCCATGCCAGACAGCATCTCGGTGAGAATCCCTGTGGTACACTGAAACCCACCATGTCTTCTGCAAAGCTTCTCTGCCCAGAAACTTTTTTTTTTTCTTGGAAATAGCCCAGAAACTTTTTGATGAAATGTCTGACTGATCAAAACAACAAGGATATATTAGAAAAGGTACAAAGTTTTATGTCATTCAATTGTCTCCTCTCTGAATTTCACGGTAACATTTAGTTTCACCATTCTGTTAACATATTTCCTTGATGCAAAAGCTTTGAGCAGCTGCAGAGCAGACAGACAGTGTTGGACTTTAAATTAGGTCACGACTGGCCTCCATGTTAAGGCATGCAAGTGGTATTATCTCTAAGCTGGAGCCCCTTATCTAATTATGATGCATTTCTCAAGTCATAGATCCCTCAGCGAGATTGTATTTGCCCAGGCTAGAAAGTTGCAAATTTCAGAAAAGAAGAGCAGTCTAACACTGACATATAAAAGACATAATCCGTTAATTCTCAACAGTATAGAAGTAGACTTTCAGGAATATATCTATGCCGGTAAAAAAGAATATCGCCCTTTCAATAGCCTCTTTTTTTCCATCTTCATGACAAGGAATCATTTTATTGTGTCATCTCCTCGGGCTCGGCATCAAAATTCTAGCCTCTTTTTTCCATCTTCATGACAAGGAATCATTTTATTGTGTCATCTCGCGGCATCAAAATTCAATGTTCACAAAGAAACAGATAACATTGCAAACTTTCCAATCTGCCACTGAAGCCATTTGGTTCCAACTAGCAGATCATGTAAATGTGAAACACCACTTTTATATCTCAATTTGTTTTTAAGAAAAGTACTAGAGTAACTGGATTTCTTCAAGCATGTCACATGCACTTCAGGCTGTTCAGCACAACTGCAACCTGATATTTCCTTTTTATTTTCTTCCCTTGATGGATTGTGGAATTTTTTAACAAACATCTCAAATATATGTTGGTACAGAAATAATGCTCATTTTTTCAAATCAATTAACCACAAGAGAATTAATAAGATGACACTCAAATGTGTCAGCTTCATAGCGCCCCATATAGCCTAGAAATTTTCAGCCTAATCCAAAGTACAACTTTTTCCCCTTTCTATTTGGCCTAATCCATGCTCATCTTAATTAAGCCTAGCAGGCAGCACCCCTTGAAATGTTGTCAAAATTGAGTTCAAAGCGTAAATCCTCTGAAACAATCTGACAATTATCTACAATTTTTTCTTACATTAACTAATGTATATTCAGTAGTCAAGTAGCTGGCACAATTAAAAAAATAGCATATTTGCTCCCATCGCGTGACTTTTTATTTGACTAAATGCATTCATCACTTCTAACCTAAGCTGCAATGAGCTCACCAACATTCATGTGGTGCTGGATTTGTTTGAGCTTCAAACTTAGAAGGTTAGGCGCACATGCCTTTGAAAAATGCGTTCTAAGTTCAATAGTGCCGTATATACTGTGCCTTAAATATACTGCAATAGTACTCCTTTCAGCGAATAAAACAATCCTACCATGTCGTATTGCTACTTTTGTTCTTGGAACACAAAGGAATGGCACAACGTAAAGTAGCTAGCTTTGAATTCTGAAGTAAACGTTGATTTATTTGTTCTAATACCTGTATTGCATTTATTTATAACTAACTTATTAAGTTCCACCTGTATTAGAGATCCCCGGTAAAAAAAAAGGCCTTAATTAGCACAGGCAGGCAGTAGGCGCGCCAATGGCGCGCGGATTTTCTAGTATGTTTCTATATGACGCATGACTGCGAAGTAGGCTCCCATTTGATTTACCTTCCACTGTGACTGTAATAATAAGCTTTTAAAATATATGATTCTCTATGAGGACTCTGTTCTAGGCAGCTACGAAAGAAAGAAACAAAAGGCTCCCATTAACTTATGCAGGGGCCGGCTCCCGCCACCAAGATAAGTATTTGCATTCCTTCTTTTATGCACATCAACACCAATTAAAAATGAAACGCTAGATTCTGCTTGTTTCCCAGGAATCTTGTGTTCATATATGAAGGCTTATTGACATTTAGATTTTTTTCTTAGTACAAACCGAACCATTTTTTATCATATAACCTGGAACTTTACTGATGTACAGGAAACTGGATATGTCCATAATAAAAAGCTACGCTCCTGTTTTTGATGCAGTACACAGGCCGATGTTCTTAATGTAGGATCCAAGGATTACTATCACGGCCTCGCGGATGAGAAACCATAACATGCACACAAACTAGGAGGTAGAATCATAACAAGGGCCTAATTATCTTGATCCGCACACAAAGATGAGAACTTATTTTCCCAAAAAAGAAAGTTTACATGAGAACTTGTAAATTCATGAGAATCTCGTTAGAAAAGTAGAAACTGGATAAAGATATTTGCAATTTCAAGTTACATGGACATGCACGTGGCTTATGTTAGACACCTAGGACACCTAAACTAAATAGAAAACTAACTCATTACAAGACTTGGACTCGATGAGCACCCGAAACTAGCCCCCAGAGACAAACGAGTCGAAGTCCCGGCCGTTAAATCACTCAATATAACATCCAGTACGGGGTGTTGCCACACTCGTGCAATCACTTTCCTCTGCTGGCAAGATTAACGGCCCATAAAGAGTACAATCATAAACCTATATATTCTCGTTTATTTTAGTTCCTGTTAAGTTTCATCTCTAGTTAGCACAGTTATTTCTAGAATAAACTTTTTCTCACTGTACGAATCATTTATAAACAATTCAAACAAGCTACATTAGCTCAACTGTTGAGATCAATTGGGTAATCAAGTCATTTTGATGGTGTCGCCTCTCTCAACTGTTACACATTCAACACGCACAAGGGATCAACACAACACATTCAATACACAAATGACAGAGGGCTAGGGCACAATTCATCGCAGTGCTTCTCCTAACGGCATGATAGTGGTGCAAGAATGGATGATCAATTGTTCATTGGAGTCAGTTTTGCGACAAAAGTTCATGGTTCCTTACTGGAGCAGAAAATATTTGGACTAAGCCTTTGAAGAGATGAAGTTGTTAGGAGGCATTGTTGCCTGGTAACTCACAAGCAGCCATTTTGTTCTTTGACTTCACATGTCCCAGCATCTCAGCCACTGTCCTGCAGCGGCACTGCTTCCCTGGGCGAATGACATCCCCATAGACTGCCATCTCAATTACATCAAGCTCCTTATCTGTTCCAATAGTAGCGAGAGCACGAAAAATTGAGCGGTTGAAGAGAAGAAACCATAAGACTGTCAAATATTTAGAATCAAATCAAGGTTCTCATGTTTTGAATAAAGTGAATGGGCAAATCCACACGCATGCTTCGTTGAAGTTTTGTTCCGGGTATCAAATTTTAGGTACTTGTTCAATGTCACAGAAAATAAGATGTTAGCAATAGTCAGTGCAGCAGATACTAGAATATAATCTTTCGAAAAGTGAATCATCAAAAAGAGAGTGAAATTGCTCCTACATCATTGTCATACATAAAGAATAAACCAGTAGCCCATTTGCAAGAAGCAAACTTTTTTATGTTCAACGCGCTTAGTCATTAGCGAACATAATCAAGATCCTAAAGCACTGAAATAAAACAAGCTGTGAAACTCCACCCACTACAAGATTCAAATATGTAACCAATATGTTACACCAACCTTAAGATGCTCAATAAGGTGTATATGCTATCCCAGAAGTTGCATTGGAGTATCAGACACCTGCCACACATACAGTAGTTATCTGTACATTCTGATATAAAGAGTCTCTTGATAACATAATAATGGTTTCGTGGATACTGTATTCATTGGTTTCATACAAACTGTCTTGAACAAGCTGTGATATTTTGCTCTTTCCTTGCAGCAATTTTTAGAAAAAACCGCGTACCCTCTTTTGGAAGGATCTGCATCCTTTTTGTTGGACTGGTTGATTGAAGGACATGGAGGACTTTTGGAGACCAATCCTTCTACTTCTCCTGAACATTATTTCATCGCTCCAGATGGTAAGAAGGCATGTGTCAGCTACTCGACAACTATGGACATGTCAATTATGCGGGAAGTTTTCTCAGCAGTTTTGTTGGCCACTGATGTAAGTCCTTTCATATTTCCTTAAAAAAGAAAAATTAGTTCCTTATAACTTGTTTGATATTTTCTTTTCATATTTGTGGGTCCTAACTTCATTTTCATCATTGAATCACCATATTTGTTTGAATTTTTATTACAAGCAGCGCATTGAAACGGTTTATGCTCTGTCTATCAGATTTTAGGGAAACCTGAGACTGATGTGGTTCAGAGAATCAAGAAAGCACTACCATGTCTGCGACCAATAAAAATTGCTAGAGATGGTACCATAATGGAGTGGGTATGTGGATGCACATTCTTTTTCCATCTGCCTTTTAGTGATGTGTATCTTGTGTAACCGTTTTATTTATACTTCTCTTCTATGGGTAGGCTCAAGATTTTGAGGATGCCGAGGTTCATCACAGACATGTTTCTCACTTGTTTGGTCTTTATCCTGGACACACCATGTCACTGGAGCAAACACCTGACCTCTGTAAAGCTGTTGCCAATACTCTTTATAAAAGAGGTAATATTTTGTTTTTTGAGGAATAAGAGGTAATATTTTGTTACGCACACTGTGCTTATATTATAGAATTCTATAGGGCGTGTCATTTTGGCATCCACTTTTCTTAAACTTTGCTCTGGTATGTGCCCTTGACGAACTTATACAGTGACACGGCTTGGTGAAATTTTAGGTAGGATATGTCTCTAGATTAAATGACTAGAAAGATGCCATGCCGTCTGATGCATGGAAATGTACACCAGATTCTTTGGAGCGTATCGTTCAATTCCACCAGATTCAGTTCGGCCCACTGATGCATGGAAATGTACACCAGTTCAGTTTGTTCTTACTGTTTAAAACAAGCACAGCCCAGTCCTTAGTTATATATAGGTATGCGACGTGCCAATATTTCTGCCAACTGAATGTGATATTTTGGAAGTTTAACACATCACGTGACTAATTTCGAAACTTGCAGTCAAAAGGTGTGATATTTATAGGTCGTATTTTGTTGTTTGTTAAAGGAGCGAATGCTTTTTTGTGACAGTGTGTGTGTGTTGTGTGTTGTACTAGGTTCTTGTCCCAATTTTTCTTCTTAATATAATGAAGCGCAGCTCTCCAGCGTTTTCGAGAAAAAAAAAGGTGTGATATTTATTCCTGTTCGGAAGTCCATTACAGAGATTGGGTGTCACATTCACTTGTTATAAAATCATTGAAAGTAATAATTAAAATAAAACTGTTATCCTGAAATCGTTTCCTAAAAAAAAAGATGAAGGCAATTCGAGGAAAAAAAAAGATGAAGGCTTAATGACAAAAAATAAAGTTGTTCTCGAGTAACATTAGCGCAAATACAAATGAAGTCAAACTGTGTCATATAGGCAAAAAAAAATGAAATAACTGAAATTAGCAATATAGAAATATCTATTGCTCCCTCTGACCTTGATCTTTTGCTGTTCGGACAATAACTCTAGATCAAACCAAAATGGAGTTACTGTTGACGACAAAAATTTGAGGGCGGTGGGAGTACATTTTTCAGCTATGGCAAAAATTAAAAACTCAATCCATCTAAAAAATGCTCAGTCTGGCATCACAACAATGAATCTATTTATGTGAATATCAGAAACTTTCAACACCTCCATAATTCGTAACCCCAATGAGTTGAGATTAAAATTCACCGTTCTATAATTCTTAACTATTGTAAATTACAATGCAAAATTCAGACACTGGAACACAATAGTATCATTTTAGTAGCGGGATTCAGGTATTTCAACTGCAAATGTGGCCCTTACTGTAATCATTCCATTTTGGAGATGAATTTTCCTGATAAATAAATTATATAAGAAAACTGCAGTTTACCATAAATTTGTATCAAAGTATTCTGAAATCTGGACAAGCGACAACACAGATATGCTTTGCATACCTTATGGCATGACGAGCAGGTTCTCCCACAGGCCACGTGAGGTGATGCCTACAGCCTTATAGACCCTGATCTGAAGGCCTTACTACGATAACCGCAACAACTCATATGTCAGTGAGTAAGAAAATGTTGTCTGCAGCTTCCAAATAGTTTTTCTTTTCTTTTGGGCTCTGAATATGTTGGATTACTTATACAGTTTGTAGTTAAACAAGGTCAAGAAGCAAGTGGTTTGATTCCAGATATTTCTAGTCATATTAAGGTCAAAGAATCAACTTTTTTTTTTCTTTCTCATCATATTCAGGTTCAAAATAAGAGCACCCTCATGGTAAGAAATAATAATTGGCAGTTGTCTGTGTCATAAGAACATACCAGAAGTACAAGACAAATGACTACTGACCGTAAAAAATA
The DNA here is from genome assembly GCA_012490785.1 of Eragrostis nindensis. NCBI lineage: Eukaryota > Viridiplantae > Streptophyta > Magnoliopsida > Poales > Poaceae > Eragrostis > Eragrostis nindensis. The sequence goes on from JAAXCT010001940.1 coordinate 88,983, forward strand.
GATGCAACCTTCAGACCTCAGAGATCGAATAGTATATGCACATACATGTAGCAGCTGAAAGAATCATTCTTTTCTTCTGATGCAGATGATCTAGCAACTTACGCATGGTACCTCATGTCAGAGGTGACAACATGACAAGACCAAAGATATTTAATCTCAATGTTAAACTGTTCTTTTAACATACAAAAGTCAACCATACAAAACTTTTATGCACCAGCTGATTACTTGCTTTGCAAATCTATTTTGGTTTGAAATATTATTGTATGCTTAACAGTACACATGCAACTTCACAGTTAATTAAAGAAAATGTAATATTTTTTATTTTGACAATATCATGCTAAGGAAATTAGCTATTCTATAAAAGATTAGCTCCAATAAAAAGTGAAGAGTACTTGCACTTTCACTCTCTGATGCATCATTGCTAATATTACTTACATACCATATATGTAAAAGAAAATGAAATCAGAATATTACTAATAGAATATTTGCAAGATATACAATAAGATTACGGTACTTGCATTTGTTGGTATTTCTTACACCAAACAGAAAACACCACCTTAGGCTGGTTAGGCCTAGAGTGAATATTCCCGGTTCGGCGCCAGAAATACCTGGGGTTAAGTTACTTGCTTAGGATACATAATAATCCACAACTGGCAACGGGTGCCAGAAATGTATTATTAGTATTTAATCATAAATGATAATCCGCAAGCGCACCGATAACCCGTTGTAGCATTTCACCCGAGAGTATTCCAGGGTATCGTTATTTATATTTTCCCAAAGGAAGACGTAGTTGACAAGTGTGTACTTATACTCATGGTGTTACAAATGATAGATCATAACTAATATCCAAATGCAGGGGTAAGGCAGTAAATGGATAGAGGATAGTACGATACACACAGCAGGCAGTTCCACTCTCTGATAAAAGAGGTGGCTCTAAGCTAGACTAAGGTTAAGTAAGAAGAACTGCTACTCCTAATGTACATCGTCAAGTAGCGTGCGTAGCATCTACTTATAGCCCAAGCTGCACACAAGCCAAGACTAAGCTGTTCTACTGCCAAGCAATCATCGGGAGATCCAGCGATCAGAGTCTGCCCTAATCTCTGGACATTTCTCCTATACTCCTACGTCATACCCGAACGTGGAGGATTACAAGGGACGGACAGGGCTGTCACCATCTGCCGCCTACCTCTACAAACCGTGGGGCACGAACACGCATCCAAGGGTGGAAAGGAAGCCCTAGCACCATGCTAGCGTAACTAACCACAACTCTAGATCCCTCGAGGCACCTCGCAAGGCGATAAACCTAGAGCACTCTTGCAAGACAATGGACCCGATGACTAAGCAAAAGGAACAACTAGGTCTAGCAAGCGATTACTTAGACAAAAGATCAAAGGCAGCGTTACGTTAAGCATAGGCGTTCGTTGGAGCGATGAACGATGAAGAACGATCATCGTTAACCGATGATCGAGTATGAACGAACGACGAACGAACGATGAACGATCATGAACGAACATCGATGAATGATGAACGAACGATGAACGAACATGAACGAACGAAGAACGTTCATCCAAGATCAAGGATGAACGATGAACTAGCATAAGAACATAACTACTACAGGAACGATGATATTCCATTGATGAATGAATAAGTCTTATAAAGAGAGTAAAAGGATACAAGGGAATTTACCCCAAACTCTCCAAGGGACTTGGGAGCCAAAAGGGCAGCCCAACTACTCAGCCTAAGCCTAACTAGAGCCCCCCTAGCTCTGGATATGTGGAGGAGGGAATGAGCCTCTTGTGTTGTGTGTCTTCTAAGGGGAGGGGGTACCCCTTTATTTATAGCCCTCCAAAGGCGGTGGAATTGAGGCGGTTCCAGATATTGTGGGCATTGATTGCAGGTGGAACCGACCTCCTGAAGTCGGTTGCAAACCGCCATAGAAAAGTGGACCCAGGGGGCCTCCCTGTCAGGTCGGCCGACCTAGGGTTTGGGATCGGCCGACCTGGCCCTGGCCCCTTCTGGGCTGGGCTTTGGCAGGTAGGCTCCCCTCAGCCTTTAAGCCTCTTTTCCAGATGCGTGGCCTTAGTTAATATTCTGGGTGGGCCTTTAATCCTTGAATTATATTCCCGCGGCGAGCGTCGTTTGATGGACGTGTTTGGAATCGTCGCCTTGGGCCTTGTTTACACCTGGAAATCCCTGTTTTCCACCTGCACATCCAAATCTAGAGGTGCACGTGGAAATAGGTTATTTGATAACAATATGCAAGCAACAAGTGTTAGTTCTTCCTTATTTATAGAGCTAATTGACGGTCAAAAACTGGGTCTAAGGACCGTCAACAACTCCCCCAAGCTGTCCTCCTTGCTCGTCCCGAGCAAGAAGTAGGACTTAGGATGTTGATCAGGAGTTGCTACAATGCTTCATATCTCATAGGTACCATGCACACAACGAGAATACTCTCCTTTGAGTTGAAAAAGTTGGCATGGTGACTCACCCTTTACCTTACTCCTTATGGGGCGTATGGCTTTTTCCTTGTCTTGGGCGGTTGAGAGATAGAACGGTTATAACAGAGCACCATTCACTTGTCCATTGTTTGACTTTATTTTCCGGAGGTTTTCAAAATTTTTGAAATAAAAGCAAAATTCCTCAAATGATGCTCTCGAATCACTTAATAAGTGTATATTCCTCACCAAGGCATTATTGTGTTGCCTCTTGTCATCCTACGTCTAAGGCTTGTATGTGGAGCTCAAGGTAGGGATGATATGAGGCATACTTGCATCACACATATTGCCGAACCAAAAGAGTGGATGCATGGAGAATGCAAGTCATACAACATTGATCAAGATGTGCATATGTGTATATGGTGGTGGTGAGGTGGAAGAACTATACTCCTTTTTATTTGTTCCTTCTCTCTCTTTTTGAATTTTTGAGGAGAACATGGCTATCTTTCTTTCTTTCTTTTCTCAACATTTTTCTTTCTTTCCCCTTTTTTTTCATCATGCTCTACTTTTTTGTATGAGCAGGGGATTATTCTTTTTCTTTCTTTTGCATAGCCATGTCTCCAATGATACATTTTGAGAGAGAGGTAACAATGAATTTTTGGAGTATTTATTTTGGGTGGAAAGTGTGGTGGTATTGCTTAACTTCCAGTGTAGAAGTTTAGCATGCGAGGTGGAGTGTACGTGATCTTGATCAATGAGAGTATGACAAGCTTCTCACTAGGGTCACACAATTTTGATAAAGCTCAATGCAATGACAAGCAGCATATGCGTAGGGTTTTGTAATGTAAGAACGACATATGGCTTTGGTAGGAATTTTGATCATTGAGGAACTTTATCCTTTTTTTTTGTATTTTGTAAAATAAAACTCCGGAAGTCAAGTCGTACTTTGAACAAGATCATAGCAGCCCTATTTGTAGCATATCATATCTCACAACAACTTAGACTTAGATCAAGCACTATGCAGCCCACAAGTTTCAAGTTCTAGGTAAGCATAAGCCAAAAATCTCAAAACATGGGAGAGCATTAAGTTGTGACTAGGTACAAACGCGAGATAAAACAGAGCAACTATTCATCATCTCAACATAAGGAAGGCTAAACACTCATACTCGCATATAAAGAGAAACTAAGAAAAGCTAGCAACCACACTAAAGACTATTTTTGTTCTTTTTAGTTGTTTTTTTTTTGTATTTTCAGAGTTATCATTTTTTTTGGTATTTTTCATGAGAGGTGCAAGAACAAGCAAACAAAAGAAAAAGAAAAGAAACGAGTTGCGATACATGATACCTTAGCGGGGGGTATGGCATCCCCCCCAAGCTTGTTCTTGCTCATGGGTGACGTCAAGGATCGAACCCGGTGTGGCGAAAGTAAGCCAACATATCGGCTTGGCCCTGCTGCGTCATGCTGGTGAGGTTGGTGAGCTGAGCGCTTGTGTTTTCTTGCCACTGGTGGGTCTGCAGGACGTGTTGGTTGAGAGTGTACTCAACGTCCTCTCCTCTCGATGCGTCCCTTTTGCTCGGTAAGCGCATTCATTTGCTGCTCGAAATATGGATCACGAGCTGCAGACGAACGCCGCCCACCGGCCCTCGGTGAGTAGGACGTCGAATTGGAGGAGATTTCCTCCCATTGCGCGCGGGGAGGGTGCGTCCATTGGGCTTGGCCCGCACCCTGCCGCGACGAGCCGCCGACCTCAAATGGTGGTGGAGTGGTGTAACCACCGGGATCGTACCCGGCGTGACCGTAGCTTGGCCTATATGCATAGGCCATGGGCTGCGGTGCGGGCATCCCGGTGTCGGCGGTTGGCTCCGGCCTGCGCGTCCTCCTGCGAGAAGAAGTACTCCTGCGTGCAGCTTCCTCTTTTTCAAGAGGTGTGGTTAGGTTTTTACAGTCATACAAACGAAGTCCTCGGTTAGGTAACGGGAATTCATTTGTATAACCAACATAATAAATATGAGAGAATTATTTGGACCATGCTTAAGTGTATGACCTTGAATAAGATAATCCTCGGTGATAAGAGAGCGGGGTGTATCAATATAAGCAACATTAGCATCATGCAAAGCACCAACACCCGCAGCAATACGGGTAATCAACGAGGTGCACTCAATCGGTCCAGTCATTCTAAAATTTTCTAACCACTGAGCAATCATGAACATGACAGGAGCAATCTTTATTTTCTCAACCATAGCATAAAGAATTTTCAGATCATCCTCGTGCACAATCCTAATATCACTTCTAGGAAACAAGGTAATGCCAAGCCACATGTGCAACAAGCGCAAGGTAGGATGGTGAATATGATTAGTTCGGGGTTTCTCACAAGTAGGAGATGCAGAAATTCTTTGCCAAAAAGCTAACTTTGAGTAACCCGGAATCGAACTATCAACATCAATGGTGCAGCGAGAAGAAAAGCCGAGGCATTGACTAAGGATTTTCCATGTCAAATGATATTCCTCCCGGAAAAACCGAAAGGTAATACCGTCATCTACCACGCATAGGGTGCATAAAAACTGTAGTGTAAGTAAGCGGGAACCCTGCTCATCTACACATGCAAACTTATCCCACCCTATTGCTTTAAATACTCGAGAAAATTCAGCATCCATACCAATCTTTTGCAGCAGTTTCGGATCAAATGCTCGCGTAGGAGCAAATGTACGGAGTCGGAGGGCTTCGTCGGCGCTCATCTCTTCGTCGCCCACCAAGTCGAGGTCGGTGTCGACGAGAAGACGATGCTCGGTGTTGGCTTGTTCCTCCGTTGCGGCTTCATGTTGAGGGCTTGACACTTGCTCGGTGGCGGTGCGGGCGCGAGTGCGAGGTCGAGATGAGCCCGAGCCTGTGCTCCCGGACCGGAACAGCGAGGCGACGGCCTTCCCGACGTGCTTCATGCTGCAGCGAGGTTGAGCAAGAACGCAAGAACAAAAACTCCGAACGGGTTGTGAGAGTGAAAACCAATCGATGAAACCGTCGGTGTTCTTGCAAGCGAGAAAACGCAACTCGGAAACTCAAACCAAGACAAACCTGCAAAGCAAACCAAGGGAGAAATATTTTTGCAGAATTTTGAGGCAAGAACTCAATGAGCACAATGGAAAACTTGAGAGCTATGGAGTGAAGTGAGTTGAGGAGTGGAAATGAGAGTGTGAGCGGGAGAGAGCAATGGCCGGCCACCTCCTCTTATAGTTAAGCCATAACGGCCACATTTGAAAAGGAGAGAGGACAGGTAACCGTTGGGGCAAAGGGGGGCGCGCCCAACGGCCACCATGGGTCGGCCGATCTGACAAGTGGGGTCGGCCGACCCCCTGTGGGGCCCACTTGCCTCCCTCTTTGGCCCATAGCCCCCAACGGCCAAATGGTGATTGACCACGGTTGCTATGTCCAGAGATTCCTCAAATTATTTGCTCAAAAAGATTTCCAAATAAAAGGTTGCCTCGAATTCAAAATTTTTTGACAAATTCAAAAATTGACATGTTGATGAAAAATTTCAACATGCAAAAATATTTTTGGCTTTTCCATGGTGATACAAGGGTGGTCCAAAAATTTCATCCAAAGATGAGACATTTTGAACGCAAAAGTGTTTTTGAAAATTTGAATTTTAAATGTATGGCGAGGGAAAAATTCAAATATGCTGGCGGAAAAATTCAATAAATTTTTGGTGGAGGAAATAAATATGCAAGGTGGTTTGGAAAAATCCAAATGCAAATTGGTGGTGGAAAAATTCAAAAAGGAGCAAATAAAAGTAAATGATAATGCCGGTTAACCTGACGGCCAGAGCCGTGTCGTATAAAGTCCGACGGGCTAAGACTTCTCCAACGGGTTTAGCTTGGTGGTGCGGATCCCGTCCTTGGAGATGAGGACGTGGAGGGCTGCGCCTTGACTTGCCACACTTGTTTCATCTTTGGTGGTGTAGGTGGCTTCTCGGACTTTGGGACGGGTTTCTTGGCCCCTAATCCCGGCCTCGTGGTCGCAGGTTTCTTTGGTTGAAACTGCGATGGATTTTCAATCTTTGCCAAGCTCTTCCATAGAGCAATGAGGCTGTCCGTTTTTCTGGCTGTCACTTCAACTTCTTGGATGTTGGAGGTGTTTGGCCCATACTTGACCTTGATCATCGAGCATTGTTCCTTCCGAGGTTGAAACTCGAACTTCTCCTCCTTCCCATTGATGTAGAGGCGGATTTCTCCAACTCCAACATCAATTTGGGGCTTCGTGGTGCTAAGGAAGGGACGTCCCAAGATGAGGGGCGTTTCCTTGTCAGTATCCATGTCAAGCACCACAAAGTTCACCGGGACGATTTGGCCTCTTATGAATACCGGTACATCTTCCGTAATCCCCATTGGAAAGCGAAAAGATGAGTCGGCCAATTGTAGCCGCATCGCTGTTGGCGTGAGGAATCTATACTTTAATAGCTCGAAGATTGCCTTGGGCATAATGCTCACGCTGGCCCCAAGGTCACACAGTGCGTAGTCGAAGTGGAATCACTTGATTGAGCAAGAGATTACTGGGAAACCTGGATCAATTTTTATTGTAGAAGGTTCTCCTCTTATTTGCCTGTTCTCCCCTGCATGGTTAGTCCTACGAGAGAACATTTCTCCTCTCGTAGTGACAACATTAACTTTTTCAATGGGAGATTCTGGTTGCCCAGGAATCTGCCCAGAATTAGCAGAAGGAACAAGAGCAGCAAGCTGAGCTATTTGAGTTTATATCATTTTGTTAAAGCTCAACTGATTTTTGAAAGCGGAAGAAAGACCTTCTATTTTTGAATTTAAACTCTCTAAACTTTGATCATTGGCAGCAAGCTTTTTGTTGATTGATTCGTTGATTTTAGCTTGGCCATAAACCAAATCTTTCAAAGAAGGCTGATTATTATTAAAACCAGAGAAATTGTTACCTCCTTGATAAGATTGGCGGTTTTGGTTAAAACCTTGACCTCCACTTGGACGATACCCATTGTTGTTGTTCATGTAGAACGCTTCTTCATGGGTATGGTTAGGGCAATCCTTCCCCATATAACCAGTGTTGCCACATTCCTCACACGTAATGCGTGAGTCAAGTGAACGAACACTACCATGCATGTTGAAGTCGTCCAAGCGCTTCATGACGAGGTCGAGCTTGGCGGACAATAAGTCCACCTCCTTGATAGGGTGTACGCCTTTAGAGCGTGGTTGGAGACGTTCATCGCTCCACCCTTGATTTGAGACCATCTTCTCAATAAGTTCTTTAGCTTGAGCAACGGTCATTGAGAAGAAAGCTCCTCCAGCAGCGGCATCCATATGTCCACGGGTTGTTGGTGTCAACCCGTTGTAGAAATATTGAAGAATGAGCCATTCTTCCATCCCGTGGTGTGGGCAGGCGGATATGTTATCTTGGAGCCTATCCCACGCCTCGGCGATGGTTTCATTGTTGGCTTGCTGGAAGCTTGAAATTCTTCCACGAAGGGCATTGGTTTTGCCCAACGGGTAAAACTTTGCGAGGAACGCGGTAGAACAGCGGTCCCAAGTGTCAATGCTGGCACGATTGGCATAGAACCATTGTTTCGCCTTCCCAAGGAGGGAGAGGGGAAACAGACGAAGTCAGATAGTATCTTGGTTGACTCCGGCGGTTGCCGATGTGTTGCATATCTCAAGGAATTGCTGGAGATGAGTGTTGGCGTCCTCCGTGGCCTTTTCACAAAAGGGAATGGCTTGCACCATAGTGATTAGGCTTGATTTGACTTCAAACCCTGCGTCACCGGCGTTGACATTGGGCCCAACGGGAACATTGGCAACGGAGGGAGCAGAGTAGTCACGGAGGGTCCTTTGATCAGCCATGTCAATAAGTGTTGATGGTGCGGATGATGTGGGTTCGTCTGTCGGGAGTGTTGCTTGCGAGGGAGAGTCGACGCGGGGTCGGACTTTCCTTACAAGTGACTCTGGATTATCAACGAAGTTTTTCGGCAAGTTGAATCCACGCATACACTATCCTGTTTTCACATCAAAGAGAGAAAACAGATCAAGGTTAGCCTGCAATGGAAATGGTTAAATCACATCAAGTGTAATCATGAGTAATCATTGTACACTTGTCAACAATTGTCTTCCCCGGCAACGGCGCCAGAAATGCTTGTTGGTATTTCTTACACCAAACAGAAAACACCACCTTAGGCTGGTTAGGCCTAGAGTGAATATTCCCGGTTCGGCGCCAGAAATACCTGGGGTTAAGTTACTTGCTTAGGATACATAATAATCCACAACTGGCAACGGGTGCCAGAAATGTATTATTAGTATTTAATCATAAAAGATAATCCGCAAGCGCACGGATAACCCGTTGTACATTTCACCCGAGAGTATTCCAGGGTATCATTATTTATATTTTCCCAAAGGAAGACGTAGTTGACAAGTGTGTACTTATACTCATGGTGTTACAAATGATAGATCATAACCAATATCCAAATGCAGGGGTAAGGCAGTAAATGGATAGAGGATAGTGCGACACACACAGCAGGCAGTTCCACTCTCTGATAAAAGGCGAGAGGCGGCTCTAAGCTAGACTAAGGTTAAGTAAGAAGAACTGCTTCTCCTAATGTACATCGTCAAGTAGCGTGCGTAGCATCTACCTATAGCCTAAGCTGCACACAAGCCAAGACTAAGCTGCTCTACTGCCAAGCCATCATCGGGAGATCCAGTGATCAGAGTCTGCCCCAATCTCCAGACATTTCATATATACTCCTACGTCATACCCGAACGTGGAGGATTAGAAGGGACGGATAGGGCTGTCACCACCTGCCGCCTACCTCTACAAACCGTGGGGCACGAACACGCATCCAAGGGTGGAAAGGAAGCCCTAGCACCATGCTAGCGTAACTAACCACAACTCTAGATCCCTCGAGGCACCTCGCAAGGCGATAAACTTAGAGCACTCTTGCAAGACAATGGACCCGATGACTAAGCAAAAGGAACAACTAGGTCTAGCAAGCGATTACTTAGACAAAGGATCAAAGGTAGCGCTACGTTAAGCATAGGCATTCGTTGGAGCGATGAACGATGAAGAACGATCATCGTTAACCGATGATCGAGTATGAACGAACGACGAACGAACGATGAACGATCATGAACGAACATCGATGAACGATGAACGAACGATGAACGAACGAAGAACGTTCATCCAAGATCAAGGATGAACGATGAACTAGCATAAGCACATAACTACAACAAGAACGATGATATTCCATTGATGAATAAGTCTTACAAAGAGAGTAAAAGGATATAAGGGAATTTACCCCAAACTCTCCAAGGGACTTGGGAGCCAAAAGGGCAGCCGAACTACTCAGCCTAAGCCTAACTAGAGAGCCCCTAGCTCTGAAAGTGTGGAGGAGGGAATGAGCCTATTGTGTTGTGTGTCTTCTAAGGGGAGGGGGTACCCCTTTATTTATAGCCCTCTAAAGGCGGTGGAATCGAGGCGGTTCCAGATATTGTGGGCATTGATTGCAGGTGGAACCGACCTCCTGAAGTCTGTTGCAAACCGCCATAGAAAAGTGGACCCAGAGGGCCTCCCTGTCAGGTCGGCCGACCTAGGATTTGGGGTCGGCCGACCTGGCCCTGGCCCCTCCTGGGCTGGGCTTTGGCAGGTTGGCTCCCCTCGGCCTTTAAGCCTCTTTTCCAGGTGCGTGGCCTTAGTTGATATTATGGGTGGTTCTGGGCCTTTAATCCTTGAATTATATTCCCGCGGCGAGCGTCGTTTGATGGACGAGTTTGGAATCGTCGCCTTGGGCCTTGTTTACACCTGGAAATCCCTGTTTTCCACCTACACATCTAAATCTAGAGGTACACGTGGAAATAGATTATTTGATAACAATATACAAGCAACAAGTGTTAGTTCTTCCTTATTTATAGAGCTAATTGACGGTCAAAAACTGGGTCTAAGGACCGTCAACAGCATTCTATCACTTTCAACTCGCCTAGAACATGAGATCATTGGTGTCCTGGAAAAAAAACTCTATTTTCACTGAAACTGTACTGTGAATTCTGTCATGGAGATGAAACATGAGAGTTCATGTTAGTTGACAAGCTAAATCCCTGCTTATTCAAATGATAGACAAAACATACAAAATCGTTGTTTTTTGTCCTTTTGGCAAGATCCTACAGCATACAGAAGAGTTGGGGAAGCGTATCTGGGAGGTCCCGCGGGTAAGCAGCATTTGTGGCTGCCCGTTGCGCGCCAGCCACTTTTGCTGCCGAGTCTTGGTCCCACGGGAGTCGGGGAAGCGTCACTGCGTCGGGGACGGACGGCATAAAGGAACGTGACAAGGAAGAATCCAGAGTGCAACGTCAGCACAGTTAGGCTCCCTCGGATGGAATGGCTCAGAACAGTATTGCTGTTGCTGACGTGGATACATTCGCTGGCGGAGAACGCGACCGCTTTGAGATATGAAAAGATTTGCCCGATCAGTGGTTGTGAAGATACTTCTTGCACAGGGGCCATTCATTCTTGCATAGGCCTCATATTGATCTCCGCTTTGTCTCGGCTGTGAGGGCCAACTAATACTGATGCGGAGATAGGAACAAAAAAAGGAACAAGTTTTAGAATTACATTCCTTGAAATCAAATCGCACCGAATGAACATATTTGTGGTTTATTCTTCTTTGGGCTAATCCGTTGATGCCATATTTTGAGTTGCTATATCATGTCCAGTGTCCAAACTCTCACTTATCCACTCTTCCATGGTGGATATGTGAAGAGAAGGTTCAAAAGAGGGACAATTAAGAAGTAGGAACTGAAAACATGGGCATATAAGGCACTATCTCATTTTCAAGGTGGTATGGAAGTATCTGGTTCCTTTGGTTGTACAAAAACAAGCGGTATATATCAAAAAAAAAAAAAAATCAATAGTTCACTGACTCTAGCGAACAAAATTCAATTATTGTGGTTTTAAGAACTCATTGTCTTCTTCATTTGCCTGATACTTGTCTACTCTTTAGGTGATCAAGGTCCTGGGTGGTCTACAACATGGTAGATGGCCTTATGGGCCCATCTACATAACAGTCAACATGCATACAAAATGATTTTGCAGCTTATTACTTTGATTGATCCAAACCATGAAGTTGAGAAGGAAGGAGGTCTATACAGCAATCTATTCACAGCGCATCCACCATTCCAAATTGATGCAAACTTTGGGTAAGAATAATCATTCAACTTAAATCTAGTTATATAAATTATAATCTGAGTAAAGTTTAAAGAACTAAACCAGTTTTGGCGATGTATAAAAGTTGCCCATTCATCGTATTTATAGCCAAAACTACACATTTGTTGGCTTACATGTTACAAATCTTAACTGAAGGATTTCTATTTAGTCAATCAACTTTGACCATCTAGACCTATGAGTGGTAGTATAAGGCTTGATGCTCGATGGAATCAACTCTCTTATAATACTCGGTGCATGGGTCATTGAAACCATCGAAACCGTTATGTGTTCGATGGACATGCACCCAAGATCATTGGGGCTGTAGAGTGTCGACTATGGACGATGGCGGGATCTCGAGGGTTATCCACTTATCCCTCTGACTGCCCCCCACCCAGCGAATTAGTTCCGTTTATGATGGTCGCTCTTGTTAGTTCACAGGCGCGAATGTAATCTAAAAACAATGGATGTGTGGCGTGTGTTGTATCTTATCCCACTTTCTTCTTAATATAATGAAGCGTAGTTCTCCTGCGTTTTCGAGAAAAAAAAAGTTTAAGGCAGTTTCTGCCTGCTACGGTGTTTAATAAGAAGATACCTTTGCGGATTTCAAGTAGCAGCTCATACTTAGCACATGAAGTCCACATGATGTGGACATATCATGTATTGCTTTTGGTAGTTTTCTCAAATTGATGTTCTTTTCTGTAAATTTAATATAGAACCTTGTGGCACATGCCTAGTACAAATAACTAGTTTTAGGAGTCACAGAAGATTTACCTTGTGATAACAGATACTTAGGACTATTAGTAATTAAAAACTGGCTCTCATGATAGTCTGATTTCAAGTTCTTTGCCACCACTTTGTGCACGTCTTAATACTCTTCTCTTCCAGATTTCCAACTGCATTGTCAGAAATGCTGGTACAGAGCACTGGAAACGACTTGTACCTGCTCCCTGCCATACCCCGCGACAAGTGGCCTTCTGGCTGTATCAAAGGCCTGAAGGCCCGAGGTAGTGTCACTGTAAACATCTGTTGGAAGGAAGGAAGCCTCCATGAAGCTCTGCTGTGGTCTAGTAGTGACCAGAATTCACTGGCAAGGGTGCACTACGGGGACCAGACTACCAATATTAGCCTCTCGCTGGGCCAAGTTTACAGGTTCAGTAGGGATTTGAACTGCGTGAAGATCTTGTCACTCTGAGAATGTGTATCTTTTTTTTTTTTTTGCGAGAGTCTGAGAATGTGTATCTGCTCAGCCGAAAGGCAGAATCTGCCGGGGCGATACACAAGAAGCTTTGTGACTGACCGCAAATAATCCATTTCAGTAAATGGTACATGTATAAAACTTGTGTTTTTTCTGCATATGTTTCATGGCTTGAGCTGTACAATGTGCTTTGTTTGTCCTTTCTTGAAATGCGCATGTAGAGAAGGACCCTACTTAATAATGTCAATAAAATGCCTCTGAAGTTCTTTTGGTATGCGTATGTTAAACCCTACCCGTTGTGTATTATCCATCTACAATTGTCGAAAGCTCATCCAGATGACAGCAGCTACAAATAGGTGACTGACAAAAACAAAAAACTGCTAAATCATTCCTAATACACTTGTATCAAAAAGATTCTCTAGTAGTTTGCCGCATGCCTACATCGCCCATCTTTGGCTCCTTCAATTGACACGTTACCGTGTATTATGCTAGTTTTTCTTTTATATATAGGAGCAATTGCAAATCAACCACATTTTTAAAGACCAATTGTGAAACAACCATCGATTTACAGATTTTTTGCGATTTTACCACAATTTCCCCTCAAAAAAAAAACTATGGTGACCATGCAACATCTCGAGAAAACCTGTGGTGATCTTGCAAAATCTGAAAAACGAGGGTTGTTTAATAATTGGAGTCTAAAATTATGATTAAAATGTTATTGTCCCTTATATATACGAGTTACAACATTACAAAGTATGTTCAATAATCTTTGGACCTTATCTACATTAGGAGTGTACAACGAGGAATTCAGCGAGGAATTCCCATCAGATTTGGATATCCCAGAGTTGGCATATATAGGAATAATTAGCTTAAATAGTTGCTGAACACATTATTTGTGATATTTTTTTGGTACAGTGGAGTAATATTGGTCAATTCCGCAGCTTCCACGCGACACCTAATTACCTAAATAGTGCACTTTGAGGCTACTCCCGATCTGTAGTGGGTAGATTGATGCGTGTTGACTTGCTTTAAGGGCTGTTCTGCCAAACTGCACAACCCTTTCAATGAGAGAACTGAAGCGGAAGCATCGTTTTATGATCATGTCTGCCTCATCTTAGGGCCCTTGCTGTTCTGCACTTGTCATATTTGTCGTTTGAGATGCGTATCTGTTACGCGTATACTTCGGCTGGAATGGGTTGCAGCAGAACGTGGCATCATGCCCTGAACCTGTGCTTCCACTTTCGTCGGTAATGTGTCGTGCACTTTACCCTGGGTAACCTTCCTGGTTTAGATGAGTCTTGCACTCAATTCTAACTTCTATGAGTGTTGACGTCTATATTTACGAAGTAATACCAGCAATGAAATCGATGGATCAGTTATCTCGAAGCAGTGGCGGACATATCAACAATTGAAAACAGGTAAGACACCTTTTTTTTTTTTGCGAACTGAGGTAAGACACTTCAACAATGCAATATCTCTGCAACATATATTTAGACAAGATTCGCAACAAAAAAAAATTGTATAAGGGCCATTGGATTTCAGCTTGGCACCCGATCTTCGTCAGAATTTGAAATTTTCAACTTTGATTTTGAACTCTAATCACAAATTACAAACTTTCATTGGCTATCTAAACCCTTAACTCTCAACATTTTTTTGTCAGAATTTGGTTGGGGTTAGGAAGCAAGGGCTCATGTGGTCTCTATTCTCTTCTCCCTGCGGTGGGATTATCGGAAGGGAAACTTGACATAGTCGCGTAATTGAGACTTATGGCTCAGATAAGGATGTCAGGTGCATAAGGATTTTCACAAGATTTTATCTCGAATAGTGATTCTGTGACGAGTACAGTGATCAGACTATACATTCGGGCAAGCCTAGTACCCCAACGCTTTGATAGAAAATCTCCAACATTTTTTCTTTGGAAACACTGCAAAAATACACCAGAATCCCGTGCAAAAATTATAGCACAAATTTCAGCCGCAATACCTTTTTATGTTCATGAAACAATACATAGCTCCCCTCCATGTTAATTAAAACAAAAAACGTCACCGCAACGTCATCTCATGTTTCATGCAAAATACCCTCAAAGAAAATGTTTCATGCAAAATGGCCACGATTATTCCGGTACAATACCGCAACACTAAAAGAATAAGGTACATCATTTTTTGAATTACATTTGCGTATTCTAAAAGCACAACTAGCACAGAAATTGATCTCTGTTGCTGTATGAAAGTGGAATATAAACAATATGAGATGTTTTCAATGTTGCAGATAGTGATTTGAGATTGTGTAGTTCTATACGTTTCAATCAAAACTTTCAAATCAATGTTTTAGATTAGAAAAAAAAGTATGTTTCAGTTGGATTTTTCACCTTTTACTGGAACATTTTCAATCAATGATGCAAGACACCAAATAAAAGCGTGTTGCAATGTGACTTTTCATGTTTCAGTAGAACTGAGACAATGAGGGGACACTATGTGGGGACTGTCTGATTTAATGTCTTCATCCAAATAAAATTCCCTTTCTTTTTGCGTGGTGAAACAAAACTGCTTTTTTGGCTTGTATATTCCACATAGGAATAAGAACTTGAAGATGGTCTACCGACCAATGACCAATCCTTAGAAAGGGAAGCCTTGCTGGTGAGGTGTTGCCATTTGTCTTCTCCCTCCGTTGGCGCCAAAACCACCAAGAAACAGAAACCATCCGAAAATGGAAGCTTGCCGTGCTTTTAAGTGCTCTGTCCCTCCCCTGCTTCTTCCCCAACTCATCCCTTCTCCCCCCACCATTCTATCTCTCTCCAATGGACCTGAGATCGACGGGGGCTGGGCAGCCATGGACGGGGCAGCGGCTGTGGAGGAGCGACCGCTGAAGGTGGTGTTCGCGTCACCGGCGGAGCACTTCACGGACGAGGTGCCGATCGGCAACGGCAGCCTAGGTGCCATGGTCTGGGGCGGCGTCGCCTCCGAGAAGCTCCAGCTCAACCGTAAGTGACCACTGCCTACACTCGGTTCTTTTGTTCAATTTAAAGGCTGTGGCTCGGTGGTTCATGAACACCGCCGGCCAGACGTTCGGCGGAATGCCCACCCAAAGGATGCACATGCACCATTGTTCAAGAACAGTGCACAAGCAAATTGAAGATACTAGACCTAACATGCCGGTTTCAAATCCTCTTGCAGATGACACTCTATGGACCGGTGTGCCTGGAGACTACACTCCAAAGTACCTGCTGCCCTTACGGTGGTCAGGAAGCTCGTTGATGATGGACGGTTCCTTGAAGCCACTGCTGCAGCCTCAGCACTTTGCGGTGGCCCGAATGAGGTAGAATTTCCTGTGAGGTTGCCCATGTGTTCTGTTTTGTGTAGCAGAACAAGCAATTGATTATTTTGTCCCTTTGTTAGAAACTTCTTCAATATAACATCTCTGCTTAACTACCAGCTTATACAGTTTGCATTCATCCGTCACCCGTTAGTACAGCTACTGTATTTTTTTTTTCTAGAGACAGGGGTTCTCTTCAAATTCTTTTTTTCATGTGCAATGAACATTACATGACATATGTGCCATTCATATGCAGCTTCTGCACTTCCCTTAATACTTCTAAAAGTGAAGTGCTTCAATGGGATTGTTTATTTTTCACAGTTGATGTACAATATTGAAGAACTTATGCACCAGTTGTTATATATTTACCTATTCATACTCTGATTGTTAGATCATTATTAACTTTTGTATTAAGAACATTATGAATCCATAAATCTCAAACTATGGAGTGATTGGTTCACTGGACGTACAGCGTTGTGTCCTAATCACCATTAGATGTTCATGTAAATTAGAAGGGAAGATAGCTCATATTTGTTTTTCTTATGAAGGTGTATCAGCCACTAGGAGACATAAACCTAGAGTTCGACACATCCAATCAGGAGTTCAGTTCCTACAAAAGAGAGCTTGATTTACATACTGCAACTGTTTGTATAACGTACAATCTTGGGGAAGTTGAGTACACTAGAGAGCATTTCTGCTCGAATCCAAACCAGCTCATTGGTACCAAGATCTCTGCAAACAAGTCAGGACGGGTATCCTTCACATTATCCTTCAACAGTCAACTAAACAACAATGTCCATGTAGTTAATGCAAATGAGATGATCATGGAAGGCATATGTCCTGAACGACCCATGTCAGAGAAAATGGGAATCAACGATGGTACTGGTATCAAGTTTGCAGCTGTCCTCAGCTTGCAGATGGGTGGTATTGGGGCAAAAGCTGCAGTTCTAAATGGTCAAAAACTGAGAATCGACAATGCAGACTGGGTTGTTTTGCTTGTTACAGCTTCTTCCTCCTTTGATGGGCCTTTTGTGGATCCTTCAGACTCGAAAGTAGATCCAGTATCAGCAGCTCAAAGAACATTGAAGACAAGTACTAATATCACATTTTCTCAGCTGAAAGCTGCTCATATGGAAGATTATCAATATCTTTTTAACCGTGTTACCTTACAATTATCACAATCGTCAACCTATGAAAAGACAAGCCTGAAAGAAGGTGAAGCCGTCAAAACGACAGCAGAAGAGTTGATAGCTTTCGAAGTGACGAGGATCCTTCATTGGTTGAACTGTTGTTTCAATATGGTCGCTATCTTCTCATTTCCTGCTCTCGCCCTGGAACACAAGTGTCCAATCTGCAAGGGATCTGGAACCAAGATATCGCACCTGCATGGGAGTAAGATATATTATATTTTAGTATTAGTCAATCATGTGTTATTTAGTAGTCTTTTCCTACTTGTTCTTTGCACTATGCAGATACCATAATTTATTCCATTGAGTTCAACGGAATAAATTAGAACGTAACTAAGTTACACGGGCATGCACCTCTTTTTGAGCTATAACCTTTGAAAAAAAATAATTAACATATGTTTCTCTTCGTTCTATGCAAACTTTTACCAACAGAATACTTGGTATCATGTACAAATATACTCATTATAACTGGAATTTTGATATATCATGTGATACATACTCTTCGATTCTGTTACTAACACAGTATGCAGTAATGTTATACTTTTTTGAGGGAATAATGTTATACTTCTATTACTAAAATATTCTTAAACTGTATTTATATTACACTATTCATCATAATTTAGGTGCCTGTATTCCATTTTTCACTCACGCCATTGCAGTTCATTTTCAAAATAAATAATTAGTGCAACTTTTCTTTCCAGGGCTGCTCCTACTCTGAACATAAATTTTCAGATGAATTACTGGCCGACGCTTTCCTGCAACCTTAGCGTGTGTTTGGTTCGATGAATCAGACGGGACGGGACGGATCCATCCCTCAATTGGTAGCGTTTGATTGTGAGTCCACCGAGAATGGAACCGTCCCTCAACGAATATTCGCTCAATATGCGGGACCGAGCGATTCACCCGAAATCGGTCGAACCATTCCATCCCACCCGCTCTGGCGACGCGCTGAAGCCTGGGCTCACCGCTTCTTCCTCTCGTACCCCCATCGTCTCACCTCCCCCTATCGACCAGGCAAAGAAAAAAAAAAGAAAACGCATCGGGACACAGCGGCGAGCGAAGAGGCGACCATGAGGCGACGCCCAGATCCGCCGCCGGCGACCGCGCCGACGCGGCACCGGCGACTCCTCCGCCCTTCTGCTTTGCCTAGCCGGTCATCCCCTCCGTCTCCTTCCCCCGACGACCCTCCTGTCCTGAACGCCCGACGCCCGACCCTCCGACCCCCGATCCGCCTCTACCACCACTCCGGCCTGCTTGGACGGCATCTCCGGCCTGCATCGACGTCTGCTCACCTTCGATCTGCATCGAACTCGGTGGATCTCCACTCGTCTTCCCCAAGGTACTGAACCCTAGCCTTGATCTGTGACCGTAGCTTCCATGGAATGGTGCTGATGTTTTCGTTTTTCTATTTTGCATGTTGCAGGCAGTGCATGAGTATGGATAGTTGTGAATTGGATTGTTGTGCATTGTGCTTGACCGTGGGATGCAAATATATGATAGATTTTTGTGTTGTTTTACATCGTAGATGGAACAAAGGCTCAAGGTTGTAATTTTTGCTGCTGCGGCACATATGTGGCTGTCAATGGTGGCTACGATTATTCAGTCTAGAAAAAGGAAGAGGGGGGAAATGAGAGAACCAATTACCTATGGTCCAATGGAAGAAAGAGACAGGCTTAGAATCGACTACTTAAACACAAGAGTTTGGAAGAATGATACAACCTGTATGAATATGCTTAGACTTAATAGAGCACGGTTCTATCGTTTTTGTCTGGTATTTAGGGATCGTGGTTTGCTCGAAGATACAGTCCATATGTGTGTTGAGCAACAAGTGGCTATGTTTCTACACACAGTGGTTCATAATCTTAGGAATAGATTAGTTGGCACCAATTATGATAGATCCGGAGAAACGGTTAGTCGGTATTTCAACAAGGTACTTCATGCTATTGGTGAGCTGCGAGCTGAACTAATTAGACCACCATCATTGGAGACTCCAACCAAAATAGCAGGAAGCCCAAGATGGGATCCTTACTTTAAGGTGTGAGTCTCAGCCCTAACTCCTCTCAGTTTTATAGTTGTATAATCCCATATGGTTCCTAATATTTCATTGAAAACATAGGATTGTATTGGAGCAATTGATGGAACACATGTAAGAGCCTCTGTTCCTAAGGACATTGAACATGCCTTTCGTGGTAGGAAGTCTTATTGCACTCAAAATGTGATGGCCGCCGTTGATTTTGACCTTCAGTTCACCTATGTGTTGGCTGGTTGGGAGGGGACAGCACATGACGCTCTAGTTTTACGTGATGCTTTAGAGCGTGAAAATGGCTTACGTGTGCCACAAAGTAATAGATACTTTTGTAGCTCAATTATTTGGGCATATGCAACTGAATGACCTATTTGAACTTAATTTTTTAGGAGAATTCTATCTAGTTGATGCGGGGTATGGAGCTAAACCTGGGTTTTTGCCCCCATTCCGTGCTGTCCGATATCACTTGAATGAATGGGGAAGTAATCCACCCCAAAATGAGAAGGAATTATTCAACCTTAGGCATTCATCTCTTCGTGTCTCGATAGAGCGTGCATTCGGGTCACTCAAGAGGAGGTTCAAAATTCTTGATGATGCCACACCATTCTTCCCATTCAAGACTCAAGTAGATATTGTTGTAGCCTGCTGCATTATTCACAATTGGGTTATACAAGATGGTAGTGATGAGCTAATAATAGAAGAAGCTAATTGGCCAATTCAACACCACTCTACATCCTCGGCTGGCCAAGCAAGTGAACATGCTTTTATGGTCAACTTCAGGCAACAAATTGCTGATCAGATGTGGGCAGATTATCAAAACCAACAACAACAACAACAACAACAACAACAACAACAAAGCCTTTTTATCCCAAGCAAGTTGGGGTAGGCTAGAGATGAAATCTGCAGGAACGTGAGAGAACAGCACTTCTGTTTGCAATGGCTCTCCCCGACCCTTCCCCTCCCGGGCCCCACCCCCCCCCAGCCCCACGCCGGCGACCGCCCAGGCGCCGGCGGCCACCCCCAAGATCGCCGAGCGATCTCCTTCTCCCTCCCTCTTCCCGACGGCGCCGGGCACCTCTTTGTCTCCCTTAGCCCGCCCCTTCGTTCCGGCCGGCCGTTCCAAGGCTCAGCGGTGGTCGGACTCCAGCCCGTCCTCCTCCTCTGAGGCCTCGGACTGTATCCCCAGTGCCATCCCGTCGTTCCGCGACGTGGTGGTCTCTTCCGCCGCCTTGGTGGCCCAGCAGCCGGAGACAGAGAAGACGCCGACCCAGCCGAGGGTCGTACTCCAAATGGCTGCCGCCCGCCCGCCTCCGCCGAAACAGGTGCCCGACGCCGAGGGATGGCTTCAAGTCGAAGGTAAACGAGCCCGCAATGCGCGGCTGGAAGCCTACCGCCGACCCCGTCGACCGGTCCCTGAGGATCTCCGGGGTCGGTGCTTCAACTGCCTCTCGCTCTCTCACCGGGTGGCAGTTTGTCGCCGCCGGACCCACTGCCTCCGCTGCCATGCCCCAGGCCACCGTTCCTACGAGTGCCGACGTGGTCTGGCCGCTCCTCCCGTCCGAGAAGTGAACAAAAGAAGAGTGCCTGTCTGGCGCCGGATCTCGCCGACGGGTGTGCCTGAGGTCCCCCATGAGGCGGACGTCGTGGCCCCGGAAGCTGAGACCGGCACCCAGGAGTCGGTGCATCAGGTTCCCAACCGTCTGACTCCGACGCGGACATGCTGGCGCCTGCTCCAGGGGAGATCGCCTCGGTGGTCGAGCCTGTCGAAGCGGCCGGCAAGTTAACAAGAAGAATGTGCGTCATCGATCGTTCTGAGAGCATCGCGCGCGCTGAGGCCGACCTGCGCCGCGGCCTCCTCGTCACGATCATTGGCACCCGCCCGGCGGTTTTGGAGGAGCAGGTGCTCCAGGAGACGGCGCAGTCGTTCAACCTCGACATTGGCGCGTTGGAGATCAGTAAGACTTCACCGGAGGATTTCTTGCTCCTTCTCCCCGATGAGGACACGGCAGTACGCGTGCTCAACAGAGGCCGTCCAGTGCATGGGCCGGAATTCAGTTTCCAGTTCAAAAGATGGAGCCGACTCGTCAATGCCTCTAGCGCCGAGTTGCCGGTGCTCGTCGATGTGGAGCTCCAGGGGATCCCGCCTCACGCCTGGGAGCGGGCCACGGCGGCGCAGTTGCTTGGCGAATCGTGCTGGATTCGCTCCCTGCACCCGGATACAGTCGCCCGGCGAGACCTGACTTCGTTCAAGGTCTCGGCTTGGTGCACGAGGCCCGAGCTCGTGGCGGCGGATGACCTCTTCATCCCTGAGCCTCAGGCCGCCACCGAGGAACGGGCTCCGGCGAAGCTTGGGCTGCTTTACCCCATCGAGACGAAGGTGATCTTGGCGGCACCTCCGGCGGATGCTCCTCCTTCCCCGCCGGGAGACGGCAACGACCAA
>JAAXCT010001941.1:0-110261 GCA_012490785.1 Eragrostis nindensis
TGCTTTTGCTGCTTTTCGCCTCGTGTTCTTCGTGCTGTCGTTTCCGACGGACCGAACCTCCTGCCGTCGCATTGAAAGTGTCATTTTAGATTTTGAGATACCACGTTTAACCAGTTCGTCTTATTCAAAATTTTTATATAAATATAAAATCTTCTTTTACAATTTAATTTAGCACTAAAGTTAATTTGATGATGCCATCTTAGTTTTACTACTTATAGAAAAATTGAATAAGACGAACAATCAAAGATGATTTTCAGAAAGTCAAAAACGACACTTCAATGGGACGGAGGTAGCAGTACATGTGGGCCATATTTGGTCATACACGAAATTGTTTCATTTCCCTTTGCGCGTGCGCAGAACGGCGTGCGGGGACTGATGCTGGACATGTACGACTTCCGCAACGACGTCTGGCTGTGCCACTCCTACGGCGGCATATGCCGAAACTTCACCGCATTCGTAAGCCACCTCCTCTCTCTTTTTGACGAGTTTCATCACCGTTCAGGGAACAAGAATGCAACTCTGACGAAATCTCTCCTGTGTCATTTCTGAATCACATGCAGCAAACCGGCGGTGAACGTGCTCCGGGAGGTGGAGCGCTTCCTGTCCAGGAACCCATCGGAGGTGATCACCATCTTCGTGGAGGACTACGTGGAGTCACCCAAGGGCTTGACCCGCGCGCTCAAGGCCTCGGGCCTGCTCCGGTACATGTTCCCCGTCTGGCGCATTGCCAAGAGCGGCGGCGACTGGCCGCTGCTCAGCGACATGGTCCGCGACAACCACCGGTTGCTGGTCTTCACCTCCAAGTCCGCCAAGGAGGCCGCCAAGGGCATCGCGTACGAGTGGCGCTACGTCGTCGAGAACCAATGTACGTGAGTAGCATACATTCCAAATTATATAAATGTCTATCGTATCAGCCGCCAGCGGGACGGGAGAGCGGTGAGTTCTGATGAGTTCTCTTGCGGTGACGCGTAATCAGACGGGACGCAGGGGATGGCGAGGGGTCGTGCCGCAACCGCGCCGAGTCGGCCGCCATGAGCGACCTGTCCAGGTCCCTGGTGCTGGTCAACTACTTCAGGGACCTGCCCAACTTCCCCGAGGCGTGCAAGGACAACTCGGCCGCGCTGATGGACAAGATCGCCGTGTGCCACGGCCAGTCCGGGCAGCGGTGGGCCAACTTCATCGCCGTCGACTTCTACAAGGTCTGTTTCTCTCTGGCCGACGGCTATATTGAGCACGATGACGTCTTGTCCATGGCCCTTACGATCTTCTTGTGTGTGTGTGTGGATGCAGAGGAGCGATCTAGGCGGCGCGGCGGAGGCCACGGACAAGGCAAACGGCGGACTCGTCTGCGGATGCGGGAGCATCTCGGCTTGCAACGTAATGCCACACCGCTGCAGAAACCTTTTGTTTATTTTTCTCTTCTGTCCATAATCTATACATAATGTTAGGCAGTAGAGTATACTGAAATTTGGTGGCTTGATCAAACTGCATGTGTTTGGGCAGGCCAACGGAACCTGCACTCCCCGCCACGGCAAAGCCCAAAGGGATCTTCAACGCTTCGTCAGACGCCACGGCGTGGCGCCCGCCACGGGACTTTCTTCAATGGCCGCGTCTCGTCCTGCTGCCTTCTTTCATCTCTGGAATTCTGAGCCTGTAAATCTGGCAGATTTAGCTGTGTATAGATCGGTTTCAGCTAGCTCTAGAAGCAGCTGTATAAATCAGCAGGAGTAACATACATGCCGTCGAGCAGCTTTGGTTTCCACAGAGTTTGGTTTGCCAAGGTCGGATAGCTCAGCCAGCAACAGACAATTGCTTCAGCTCGAGGTAGAAACCAGTGTCCAGTGTTTCAAAAAAAAAAAAAGAAAAAAAAGAAACCGGTGTCCAGCGGAGAGGAAACAGAGGATTTCCTCACCCGTGACCCGTGTGCGACTGGACCCGCCAACGATCACTTTGACCCGTGACCGAGCACGACTTGGTGGCCCTCCTCATTGGATAGGGATAGGCGATCCGACCGTGCAAATCCTTTTGTCCTCTTTCTTCGTCCTCGTCGTCTCTCATCGGGAGGCAAGGCCACGCATCGCTCGCCGCTCGCCGCTCGCTGACCCCCGCGCAGCCACGCCAGCACCTCGGCCATCTCCCCAATTCATCAGCGGCGTCTACCAGACCGGCATCGCGCTGCCGCCGGCTCCTCCGTCCGCCCCATCCGGCCATCCGTTTCTCTCTCTCTTCCTCTCCTGCCGACCAGATCTGTGCGCTTCGCGGAGCGCGATGCTCGTCGAGGTGGTGTGAGCAGCTCGGCCGCGCCGGCGCCGATGCCCGCTGGAAAAGGGGATGAAAACCGCGCCCTCGCCGCTGCCGAAGGAGAGGTAACCTAAGATTTGTCCCCGCCTTCACATTTTAGTCTTTTTTAAAAAACTGAAACATCTTTGCGCTGACTTGAACTTTCTTTCGAGTTAAAAATTTGGACTTGAAGGTTTAGCTAACTAATTTTCGACCAGAAATGTTGTAAATTGAAACATGTCACTTGAAAAAAAAATTCTCTCTCTGATTCGGTTCTGTTCTACTCCTGCTTTTTTACTAGGAAGAGGAGGCCAGGAGGAAGGCCGAAGGACAGGAGCCGCGTAAGCACCTGCTGTACAGCATGTCGCCACCTCTGCCGGACGACATGATCCCCGAGATCCTCCTCCGCGTCCCGGCGGACGACCCGGCGAGCATCGTCCGCGCCTCTGCCGTCTGCAAGGCGTGGTGGCGCATCCTCGCCGATCCCGCCTACGCCTTCACCGGCCGCTACCGCGAGCACCACCGCCGGAGGACGGCTCCCGTGCTCGGCTTCCTCCACCATCCGGGCGACCATGAGGCACCCCGCTTCGTGCCCACCACGTCCTTCCGCCTGCCCACCCCTGACCGTCACATGCGCCATGTGTGGGACTGCTGTCACGGCCGCGTCCTCCTCTACGACTACGACATGCGCTCTGCCACGGCGGGGTTCGTAGTCTGGGATCCCATCACCGGGGATCAGCACCACATCCCAAATGTGCCAGACTGCTTCAGCAACGCAGCTCTCATCTGCACCGACAGCGGCGGCCACCGTGGCTGCAGCGGGGCCCCCTTCATCGTCGCGTTCGTTGGCGTGGAGTACTATGGGGACTATGGCCGGGACGCGTACGGCGATTTATACTTGTCCGAGACCCGCAAGTGGAATAGAAATGACAACGTCCACCTCTACGATGCCAAATTCGATCTTGAGCGGGATCGTCCTGCCGCGCACGTCGGAGACTCGCTCTACTTCGTTGGAACATCTGGAATCCTCCTGCGGTTCTGGTACGGCCCACTGCTGCGGCTGGGTGTACTTGAGATGCTCTATTCAGGCATCTACCCAAGTCAAACCTTGACGTTGATCGAGCCGCCGGCCAAGTGTCTCGGCAAAGTCATCGTCATGACGGCGGAGGGCGGAGGGCTTGGACTTGCCTGCCTCAAACGTAACAGGATTGCCCTATGGGCGAGGGAGACGAAGGCTGGCCCAAAGGGAGATTCCGACATATGGGTGAAGCACAGGACCATTGATCTCAACAGGCTGATCCCGCTTTCCAATCCCAAGAGGCTAGCTTGCTTGAGTGGTGTAATTCCAGGGGACGCCAATGTCATCTTTGTGAGCACTGAAGATGGTGTCTTCAAGATCAAGCTTGGACCGTCGTTGCAGGTGAGGAAGGTGTCCGAGATGGGCACCGACGTCAAGATCATCTATCCCTTTGTGAGCTTCTACACGGAGACATTGCTGGTATGGTTTCTCATACTCTCTATATTATTTGTTTAGTTCATTATGATCTGGCAGTATTTAGCTTAAATCAGTTAACGCGCAAAGGATGCAGAGGATGCCTATGTCAAAGAGAAATATCAACAGCAGTTTTTGTTGATAAACTGAAAACACATTTATATGGTACACCCTTACATAATAATATTGACATATTTCTAGTCTGTTCTCTCCTTGTGACCGATCTCTTAAGATCCCCAACATAATGTCGTATACATATAGAATTATTATTGTGTTGTTGAGATCATCTATTTCTGCAACTGTGATTGTTGATCAATAATATAGTTATATATCTTTTCAGCAAAGGCTTGCTAGCAGTAAATTGCCAGCATCAGAGGGGAATATGTGATCTTTCAGGAGTCAGTTGATGATATGGCCTATCAAAAGGAGCTGGTGCATCCTTCTTGCAATGTTGATGTTTTGTGTTGGTGTACCTGTCATCTTGTAGTGCTGATATTCTTCATTGATTTAGCTGCACTTGCCAAATTCAGTGAGACATGTTCAGTTCAGTTGGTCAGTGTTTCGCCTATCGAATTGTGATCATGGATCTAATAGTTATATCGTAGTTTGATGTTGGGGCATATACATGTCCCTTTTTAGTCCTTGATTAGCACAACTATCCTTGGAACCCAAGTAAATCATTGTGACATAAGTCACGAACATGTTATTGTCTTTCCGCTTGATCATCATTACATGATTGTTTCCATGTTCGTATTTTGAGAAGAGTTGGTTTTTGTCAATTCTGTACCTGATTGAAGCAGCATGGTTTGAGGCTTTTCATCAAACCCCTATACTGAAATTGGAAAGAAAAAAAAACTTGATGTTTCTCTTTCAAATGTACAGCTACATGCTTTTACATAAGGACACCAGACCTCATTTGCTAAAAACCATTTATATAAACATGAGTTTTCCAACCTAGGTTTCTACGAGGAAGTTCTTTTCTGGTTTAGACTTCTGTTTGAAACCTAACGTTGAGTTTGGATCAGTGTGTGAAAGCTGGTTTCTTTGATGAAAACCGTGGTTAAACATGAGTGATCTAGCGTTGGTCATTACCACTCTGTTACTCTGGTTATTACTACTCTGTTCCTCACCGCACGTTGCAGTTGCCTTGGCTTCGGAACTTGTGCGCTCCTTTCCGTGTAAGCCAAAGGAGCGCACAAGGCCCGAAGCTAAGGGACCCACGTATTCTAAGGGACCCACTTATTTTATTCATCATCTCTTTCCTTTGGCTTACACGGAAAGGAGCGCACAATTCTGATCGATTGACAAAACTTTCATGAACACGTGACAGCTGTAGACAACACAACACGCTCCACGAAAGCTCGACGTCGTAGCCACCAGCACAAAAGACTGCAATGACCACAAGCACCACCACCACGTCTATGGCGACCACAAGAACAAGCAATGTCACGACCACCATGGCGGCAAAGGGTACGGTGGCACTCCTGGATCAATGGGAAGCGGATGC
Source organism: Eragrostis nindensis (assembly GCA_012490785.1). Taxonomy (NCBI): domain Eukaryota; kingdom Viridiplantae; phylum Streptophyta; class Magnoliopsida; order Poales; family Poaceae; genus Eragrostis; species Eragrostis nindensis. The sequence goes on from JAAXCT010001941.1 coordinate 5,280, forward strand.
CGTGGTGGCCGTGGTAGTGCTTGTTCTTGTCGACATCGTCATTGTGGTGTAGGTGCTTGTGGTCTTTGCAGTCTTTTTTCTTGTGACAGTGACGTCGCAGCCACCAGCAAAAAAGACTGCAATGACCACAAGCACCACCACCACGATAATGGCGACCACAAGAACAAGCACTGCCACGACCACCATGGCGGCAAAGGGTACGTGGCACGCTTGGATCAATGGGCAAGCCCAACCCTTGTTCTTCGGTGGCACCGGTACTGATGATGGCAGCCACCCACGTTATCGTCACCGCTCCCTGGAGGCACGCCACCGCCGTCACCGTCGCCGCACAGGGAAAGGTAACCTAAGTTTTGTCCCCGACTCCCCTCACATCTAGTTTGTCTTTTTTTATAGACTAGCATAAATGACCGGTGCCACGGAAGAACAAGGATTGGGCTTGCCCGTTGAACCAGGCGTGCCACCGTACCCTTTGCCGCCGTGGTGGCCGTGGTAGTGCTTGTTCTTGTCGCCATCGTCATGGTGGTGTAGGTGCTTGTGGTCCTGGCAGTCTTTTTTCTTGTGACAGTGACGTCGAGGTGTCGGGCCTCCAGGGAGGGTGTTGTGCCGGCTGCAACTGTCATGTGTTCTTGAAAGTTTTGTCAGTTGATCAGAATTGTGCGCTCCTTTTCGTGTAAGCCAAAGGAGAGATATGATGAATAAAATACGTGGGCCCCTTGGCTTCGGGCCTTGTGCGCTATTTGGCTTACACGGAAAGGAGCGCACAATTCTGATCGACTGACAAAACTTTCATGAACTCGTGACAGCCACAACACACTACCCAGAGGCTCGGCAGCTCGACGTCGCAGCCACCAGCAAAAAAGACTGCAATGACCACAAGCACCACCACCACGACTATGGCGACCACAAGAACAAGCACTGCCACAACCACCATGGTGGCAAAGGGTACGGTGGCACGCCTGGATCAATAGGCAAGCCCAACCCTTGTTCTTCGGTGGCACCGGTACTGATGATGGCGGCCACCCACGTTATCGTCACCGCTCCCTGGAGGCACGCCACCGCCATCACCGTCGCCGCACAGGGAAAGGTAACCTAAGTTTTGTCCCCGACTCCCCTCACATCTAGTTTGTCTTTTTTTATAGCCTAGCATAAATGACCGGTGCCACGGAAGAACAAGGATTGGGCTTGCCCGTTGAACCAGGCGTGCCACCGTACCCTTTGCCGCCGCGGTGGCCGTGGTAGTGCTTGTTCTTGTCCCCATCATCATGGTGGTGTAGGTGCTTGTGGTCCTTGCAGTCTTTTTTCTTGTGACAGTGACGTCGAGGTGTCGGGCCTCCAGGGAGGGTGTTGTGCCGGCTGCAACTGTCATGTGTTCTTGGAAGTTTTGTCAGTTGATCAGAATTGTGCGCTCCTTTCCGTGTAAGCCAAAGGAGAGATATGATGAAGAAAATACGTGGGCCCCTTGGCTTCGGGCCTTGTGCGCTATTTGGCTTACACGGAAAGGAGCGCACAATTCTGATCGACTGACAAAACTTTCATGAACTCGTGACAGCTGCAGACAACACAACACGCTCCTCGGAGGCCGGTAGCTCGACGTCGCAGCCACCAGCAAAAAAGACTGCAATGACCACAAGCACCACCACCACGACGATGGCGACCACAAGAACAAGCATAACCACGACCACCATGGCGGCAAAGGGTACGGTGGGACGCCTGGATCAATGGGCAAGCCCAACCCTTGTTCTTCAGTGGCACCGGTACTGATGATGGCGGCCACCCACGTTATCGTCACCGCTCCCTAGAGGCACATCACCGCCGTCACCGTCGCCGCACAAGGAATGGTAACCTAAGTTTTGTCCCCGACTCCCCTCACATCTAGTTTGTCTTTTGTTTAGACTTGCATAAATGACCGGTGCCACGGAAGAACAAGGGTTGGGCTTGCCCGTTGAACCAGGCATGCCACCGTACCCTTTGCCGCCGTGGTGGCCGTGGTAGTGCTTGTTGTCGCTATCGTCATGGTGGTGTAGGTGCTTGTGGTCTTTGCAGTCTTTTTTCTTGTGACAGCGACGTCGAGGTGCCGGGCCTCCAGGGAGTGTGTTGTGCTGGCTACAGCTATCATGTGTTCTTGAAAGTTTTGTCAGTCAGAATTATGCACTCCTTTCCGTGAAAGCCAAAGGAGAGAGATGATGAATAAAATACGTGGGCCCCTTGACTTCAGGCCTTGGGCGGTCCTATGGCTTACTCGGAAAGGAGCGCACAGTTCTGATCGACTCACAAAACTTTCATGAACACGTGGCAGCTGCAGACAACACAACACGCTCCCGGAGGCCCGGTAGCTCGACGTCGCAGCCACCAGCAAAAAACACTGCAATGACCACAAGCACCACCACCACGACGATGGCTACCACAAGAACAAGCACAGCCACAATCACCCTGGCGGCAAAGGGTACGGTGGCACGCCTAGATCAATGGGCAAGCCCAACCCTTGTTCTTCGGTGGCGCCAGTAGTGATGATGGCGGCCACCCATGTTATCGTCACCGCTCCCTGGAGGCACGTCACCGCCGTCAACGTCGCCGCACAAGGAATGGTAACCTAAGTTTTGTCCCCGACTCCCCTCACATCTAGTTTGTCTTTTGTTTAGACTAGCATAAATGACCGGTGCCACGGAAGAACAAGGGTTGGGCTTGCCTGTTGAACCAGGCGTGCCACCATACCCATTGCCGCCGTGGTGGCCGTGATAGTGCTTGTTGTCGCTATCGTCATGGTGGTGTAGGTGCTTGTGGTCTTTGCAGTCTTTTTTCTTGTGACAGCGACGTCGAGGTGCCGGGCCTCCAGGGAGTGTTTTGTGCTGGCTACAGCTATCATGTGTTCTTGAAAGTTTTGTCAGTCAGAATTATGCGCTCCTTTCCGTGAAAGCCAAAGGAGAGAGATGATGAATAAAATATGTGGGCCCCTTGACTTCAGGCCTTGGGCGGTCCTATGGCTTACTCGGAAAGGAGCGCACAGTTATGATCGACTCACAAAACTTTCATGAACACGTGGCAGCTGCAGACAACACAACACGCTCCCCGGAGGCTCGGTAGCTCGACGTCGCAGCCACCAGCAAAAAACACTGCAATGACCACAAGCACCACCACCACGACGATGGCGACCACAAGAACAAGCACAGCCACGATCACCCTGGCGGCAAAGGGTACGGTGGCACGCCTGGATCAATGGGCAAGCCCAACCCTTGTTCTTCAGTGGCACCGGTACTGATGATGGCGGCCACCCACGTTATCGTCACCGCTCCCTGGAGGCACGCCACCGCCGTCACCGTCGCCGCACAAGGAAAGGTAACCTAAGTTTTCTCCCCGACTCCCCTCACATCTAGTTTGTCTTTTTTTTTTAGACTAGCATAAATGACCGGTGCTACGGAAGAAAAGGGGTTGGGCTTGCCCGTTGAACCAGGCGTGCCACCGTACCCTTTGCCGCCGCGGTGGACGTGGTAGTGCTTGTTCTTGTCGCCATCGTCATGGTGGTGTAGGTGCTTGTGGTCTTTGCAGTCTTTTTTCTTGTGACAGCGACGTCGAGGTACCGGGCCTCCAGGGAGTGTGTTGTGCTGCTACAGCTATCATGTGTTCTTGAAAGTTTTGTCAGAATTGTGCGCTCCTTTTCGTGTAGGCCAAAGGAGAGAGATGATGAATAAAATACGTGGGCCCCTTGACTTCGGGACTTATGCGCTTCTTTGGCTTACTCGGAAAGGAGCGCACAATTCTAATCGACTGACAAAACTTTCATGAACACGTGACAGCTGCAGACAACACAATACGCTACCCGGAGGCCCGGCAGCTCGACGTCGCAGCCACCAGCAAAAAAGACTGCAATGACCACAAGCACCACCACCACGACGATGGTGACCACAGAACAAGAACTGCCACTACCACCATGGCGGCAAACGGTACGGTGGCAAGCCTGGATCAATGGGCAAGCCCAACCCTTGTTGTTCGGTAGCATTGGTACTGATGATGGCGGCCACCCACGTTATCGTCACCGCTCCCTGGAGGCATGCCACCGCCGTCACCGTCGCCGCACAAGGAAAGGTAACCTAAGTTTTGTCACCGACTCCCCTCACATCTAATTTGTGTTTTTTTTAGACTAGCATATATGACCGGTGCTACAGAAGAAAAGGGGTTGGGCTTGCCCGTTGAACCAGGCGTGCCACCGTACCCTTTGCCGCCGTGGTGGACGTGGTAGTGCATGTTCTTGTCGCCATCGTCATGGTGGTGTAGGTGCTTGTGGTCTTTGCAGTCTTTTTTCTTGTGACAGCGACGTCGAGGTGCCGGGCCTCTAGGGAGTGTATTGTGCTGCCACAGCAATCATGTGTTCTTGAAAGTTTTGTCAGTCGATCAGAATTGTGCGCTCCTTTTCGTGTTGGCCAAAGGAGAGACATGATGAATAAAATACGTGGGCCCCTTGACTCCGGGCCTTGTGCGCTCCTTTGGCTTACACGGAAAGGAGCGCACAATTCTAATCGACTGACAAAACTTTCATGAACACGTGACAGCTACAGACAACACAATACGCCACCCGGAGGCCCGACAGCTCGACGTCGCAGCCACCAGCAAAAAAGACTGCAGTGACCACAAGCACCACCACCACGACGATGGTGACCACAAGAACAAGCACTGCCACGACCACCATGGCGGCAAAGGGTACGGTGGCACGCCTGGATCAATGGGCAAGCCCAACCCTTGTTCTTTGGTGGCACCGGTACTGATGTTGGCGGCCACCCACGTTATCGTCACCGCTCCATGGAGGGACGCCACCGCCGTCACCGCCGCCGCACAAGGAAAGGTAACCTAAGTTTTGTCCCCGACTCCCCTCACATCTAGTTTGTGTTTTTTTTAGACTAGCATAAATGACCGGTGCTACGGAAGAAAAGGGGTTGGGCTTGCCAGACCAGGCGTGCCACCGTACCCTTTGCCGCCGTGGTGGACGTGGTAGTGCTTGATCTTGTCGCCATCGTCATGGTGGTGTAGGTGCTTGTGGTCTTTGCAGTCTTTTTTCTTGTGACAGCGACGTCGAGGTGCCGGGCCTCCAGGGAGTGTGTTGTGCTGCTACAGCTATCATGTGTTCTTGAAAGTTTTGTCAGTCGATCAGAATTGTGCGCTCCTTTTCGTGTAAGCCAAAGAAGAGAGATGATGAATAAAATACGTGGGCCCCTTGACTTCGGGCCTTGTGCGCTCCTTTGGCTTACAAGGAAAGGAGCGCACAATTCTAATTGACTGACAAAACTTTCATGAACATGTGATAGCTGCAGACAACACAACACGCTACCCGGAGGCCCGGCAGCTCGACGTCGTAGCCACCAGCAAAAAAGACTGCAATGACCACAAGCACCACCACCACGACGATGGCGACCACAAGAACAAGCACTGCCACGACCACTATGGTGTCTAAGGGTACGGTGGCACGCTTGTATCAATAGGCAAGCCCAACCCTTGTTCTTCGGTGGCACCGGTACTGATGATGGCGGTCACCCACGTTATCGTCACCACTCCCTGGAGGCCCGCCGCCGCCGTCACCGTCGCCGCACAAGGTAACCTAAGTTTTGTTCCGGAATCCCCTCACATCTAGTTTGTCTTTTTTTTTAAGACTAGCATAGATGTATGTGCGGCACGCATTCCCTATACTCATATATATCACTAATAAACAATCAATCATCAACTGAAAAACTTAATTAAAAAAGTAAAAGAGGTCACAATGGTGTACCAAAAAGCAATCGACCGATTTATTGTTCACGAACGCATTTAACGGTAAACAAGCGTTTTTCCTCTTAGGCCCCGTTTGGAACGCAGGAATTTCACAGGAATTTTACAGGAATTTCACAGGAATCAGTTCAATTCCCGCAGGAATGGAAAAGAAATCCTCCATTCCAAACGGGGCCTTAATTTTTTTGAAACTGTACATATGAAATTTATCCATGTAGAATGATCAAGAGAAAACGGCTACTCTTTAACTCTGCATGCAAAACTGTCAATTTTTAACTTTCCATGCACATGCATGCATAGAAAAATATGCATGCACCTTAATTGCTTTTATTTTGGTCTTAATTACCCTCATGCATGTGCGTGCGCTGGCCTCTTTTATGTCATTAATTTGCTTCCTAAATTATGCACCGAAGACTTACCGTTCCGAGTAGGTTTCGGTGAGCCGGGTGTTGGGAATTCCTCGTTAAGACAACAAAGAATCCCGACACGGACCATTATAAATCATTCAAGAATCAACGGGACAGCATTTCATTACAAGGGTGTGTGGTCTCTCCTGTTCCTGTCCCGTTCTACGGAGCCTGTGGGCTGGTATTTATAGGGAAGGCCAAGGGTTATTTCGACATGACCGAAATACCCTTGGCCACCCACTATATTCGCAGAATATTCTGTACAATTTTGTCATAAGGGTACAAATGACATTTCCGTTCGACGACGGAAACCCTAGCTAGGTGACGTCGTTCGCCAGCTTGGCTCTTGGACGCCGTCGAGCCAGGCTTCATCTTTCGGGGCCGTCGCCATTCCACGCAGTCGTCAGTCCGACTCCAGGCCATAACGCCGGTAGCCAAAGTTCGCCGTGCCGAGCCGCCGCCTATGCGCCCCCGCTCTCCCCATAATGTCGGCAGTTCAGCCATAATGTCGGCAGCTCAGCGTTACCTGCAGTCAAAGAACATAAGGGAAACGGGGTGACATTATCGTCGTAAATACCGATCCCCAACAGTAGCCCCTCGCGGTCGAGGGCCAACTTCGATGGGCAGAAACCGCGACACCTGATTGGAGATTTACGAACGTCACCCCCCCCCCCCCTCCGAAGTTGGAACTTCGATGGGCAGAAACCGCGACACCTGATTGGAGATTTTTCTTTTTTTTCTTTTTTTTTTTTTTTTTGCGAGAATCGAGGAGACGCCATAAATGCGGCGCCGTGGCCTATATATATGGAGGGGGAGGGGGCCGGAGAGCCCCGTGTCTTTGTTGTTCGAGTCGAATTGCTGCCGCGTTTTCTGTTGAAAATTTTGCGCCGTACTTGTTGCCTTCCGAAATTTGTGTTGAGCTGCAGCGAGTTTCTTGGTGTCGCTGATTCCGTTCGCCGCCTTTTGTTTGCTGAATGGTGAGTTCGTCTATGAGCTTTCTGCTTTGTGATTATTCTCTTTTCGTGGTTATTTGTAATGTTATGCATTTCATTTTAGATGCCTCGCGTTAAGCAAACCGCTCGTCGCGTTGATGAATCCGACGAGGAGTTCCTTGCCGATTCGCCTGTCGCTAATGTTGAGGGGGATGCCGACCTTGGCGGAGCGAGTAAACCAGTTGAAGTTGATTCTGATGTTGCCGCGACTCCCAAGGATTCCCAGGAGGATCCAGACCCCGCCGCAGATCTGGAGGTTTTGGCGACAGCTGCCTCTAAAGCTGCCGGAGTTTCGGGCGCCAGCGGAGGTACTAAATCTGCCGCTTTTTTAGGTAAGGGTAGGGGGAGTCGTGTTATTTTCTTGCATATCGTGAGTCTGCTCTTGCTGGGTCTGCAGCCAAGAGAGTGAGAGGCGCGGTAGATACTGGCTCGTAAGGGAAAGATGTGGTTAACGTCGACGACGAAGGAGAAGATCTTTCTGGGGTGCCGGCCTCCCCTAGTGAACTGGTAGGGGAGGACGCCTAGGCTAAAAGCGGCATTGAGCCGACTTTCCGGTTTGGGCTGTCTAAGGTCACTCCCGCTGATATCGAAAGGTTTGTTGCTCTGGGGTACTTTGAATCTGGAAAAGCTCGTGCTTTAGGAGATTCCCCAACCTCACAACAATGAAGTCATAGTATACCGCGACTTGTACGAAGCTGGCCTGAGGCTGCCGGCTTTTGGCTTTTTGGCACGTATTCTGGATAGATATGAGATGGACTTGCATCATTTGACTCCTAATGCCATCGCCACGGTGTCGAAGTTTATATGGGCAGTTCGTAGTTACGGCTCGGCTCTACACTCTGACGCCTTCTGCCGTTTTTTGATGTGAAGCATGACATGAAACCTGCCATCTTCGATGGGGTGAAATATTACCCCCAGTATGGCTGTTGCAGTTTTCAGGCCCGCACTTTCGTCAAGAAATCCAAGTATGAAAATGTTGAGCTGGTTGGCGGTCGCCGGAATAAGTGGCCTGGAGATTGGCGGAGCCACTGGTTTTATGCCGAGGTTCCAGAGGAGAAAGCCGCCGATGGCAGTCCGTACTATCCTTTGTTTAGTCGCTCAAGAGCCCTGCGGCCGGTGCTATCGCCGGAGTTTGGAGAATCGGAGGGTTTCAAGAAGTGTTGCAATGCCTTCCTCACCGCAATCAAAATGAGTAGTGCAAGAGATCTGGTGGAGGAGTTTGTGGCCGGTTGCATTTGGCCCATCCGCAGCGGTTGGAGTCCACTGAAGTTAAAAACTAAGCGTCTTGCCAAGCTGAATCTTAGCTATCAGGTGCCGACCTTTGGGGTAAAGAAGCCTGACGGGATTTCGGATAAGGACTTCGTTCGTTACGTTGAGCTGACTGCCGCAGTTATTTGCGGACCTTATACTGTGTTGGAGAAGGAAGAGTGCGAAAACATGCTGATTTCCCTCAGCGTGTGAATCGCATTTTTGACGAGATGCAGGTGAAGTATGGTCCTCGTGCTGTGATGTCCGTTAAGAAAGGGCGGCGAAAGAAGGGCGAGCTTGTTATCGGAGCGACTTTCATTGAGAAACGTGGTTGGGAAACAGGTCCCGCTGAACACGTTGCACTTGATGCGCCGGCCCCAAGGGCTGCGGTCGGTTCTTCAGCCACAGGTGCCGCCAAGAAATCTGCGGCAGCTCCAAGAGCGGTGGCTGGTTCCTCAACTAAGGGTTCCGCCAAAAAATCTGCGGCGTCAGGCAAAGTGGCTGGGACAATAAAGACGCAAGCTGGGACCTCTAAGGCTGCTGAAAAAGCTAAACGCCAAAGCCTGCGAAAGGTGCCTACTTCTCGAGCTATCGTCGAGCAGCGAGCTGGTGCTGTTGTAAAACGGCGACGGGAAGACATAGAGCCAGCCCCTGCTACTGAGCAGATGGAGACTGGTTCCAGCGCGGCGGGTGCCGCTGATTTTGCTGAAGAACTGTTAGTGCGGGAAGATTGCAAACGGCGTCGGGTGTTATTGGCTTCGGCGCTTGACGATTCTGATGATGAGTTTCTCGACGACGAGCCTGAAGAGCGTGACCCAGGGAACACACGGGAGCCGTCTTTGCCACTGCGCGATGCAAGTGCCGATATTGCTGTGGCTCCCTCAGGCGAGCTTGATTTGCCGCCAAGCCCTGCTGCGACTATTGGTCCGATAAGGCGGAAGCCTCTCCTGCCGGCCTTATCCGACGATGAAGAGATTGAGTTACTGGAAGACTCCCAGGATTCGCGCGCCGAGCTTGGACACGAGCTCGATGCCGCATTTGCAGAAATGAGTGGCTCCGACAGAGGTGCCGACTTTTTCTTGGTCAAGGCGGAAACTACGGCAGCATCCTCTCCCTTAACTGGAATTGATGACCGTCCTTCTAGTTCATCGGTTAACGGGAGTGTGTCTAGCCGTTCTTCTGAGACTAGCTCCTCTGACGCAGGTGAAAGATCTCCGGCTGCGGAGACGCGAGAGGACGAGGCCGACAAGCTGTCGTTGTCGTCTTTTGTTGAGATGACAAAGGCCGTGGATCCTCAAGGTTTTTCATCTCGCCGCTATTTCTTTGTATTTGATATTGGACAATGATCTAACTTCATTTAATTTTTGCAGAACTTTATAGTTTCTTGACTAAGGCTGACAACGCTTCGGTTGCCGAGGTCCTGGACAAAAACGTGACGATGGTAACGTGCTTTTTGACGTTTCCGTCGCTTTATTTATCTTTAAAGGGGGTTTGCAACTGACGTGCCGTTCTGTTGATCTTATGCAGGCTCCTGCGGCGGCTCGTGCTCTGAGTCGACGCTTTTATGGATCTGAGGCCGCCTCCTCATCCAGAGATTTGGTGAAACTGCGGCGGGCGCTGGAGGAGGAGCGGGCGTCTTTCGACGTTATTAAAGCTGATCTCGATGATCAGATTCATAAGAAGGACGAAGCCCTTGGAGTGCTTAAAGAGGTCATCCAGAGCGGCGAGAACGAAATCGCCCGCTTGAAGCAGGACCTGAAGAATGCTGAAGAGAGGATAGCTGCGGCAGAGAAGAGTGCTGAGAGCGCCAAGAAGACTGGCCGCAATTTTGCCCGCACTTTCTCTAGCGGCGCCGTTAGTGCTCATGCTTCTTTTGAAGCAGCCCTGACCACGATTGGCGGCGCCCCTAATCCTCTTCCAGGCGTCGAAGGTTCACTGACGCCGGAAATATTTTTCAATTGGCTGAAGGGGGAGTTTGGCGATCTCCCTGATGCTTTTGAGGGCGTCGGCCGATTCGCGGCTCGCACGGCGTGTTCAGCCCTTCTGGACTTGTTTGAAAAGCGGCAGTGCAAGCACTTCACCGATCTGGCGCGCACCACTTACCCTGACTCGAATTTTGATGGAGCAAACGCAGCGAGTGACAGCAAAGGCGTTCGTTTGGCTGTGAAGCGCTTCATGAAGAGGTACTGGGGGGTGCACGGGATGGAGGCCTGCCATCAATTGGCGAGGAGCAAATTTGAGGAGGTGATGCACTATTACCCCCGAAATTGATTCCTTTTGCAAGATATGGTTTAATAAACTCTTGTTTATTTTAGATGAAGGCTGGTGCTGAAACTGTGGTGGAGGGCTCAAAGAAAAGGGCGGCGACCCCTGCTAGTGATACGCCGCCGACAAAAATGGCCCGAGTCGAGAGTGCTGCCGAAACGGAGAGGGCAGTCACGAAGGTTGACGCGCCTGCCACGGCTGAAGCTTCTGCTCCGACTGCGGCGGCTGCAGCTGCTTCGTCTTCTGCGGCGGTCGACCCAGAAAGTGCGACGGTCGCTGCCGCTCCTGGTGCTACCTCTGCCGCTCATACTGCTCTGGCGACTGAAGAGGTTTAGGTTTTTTTAGGTGTGAAGGGAGAGAATTTGAAAACACTTGGCTTGTAATAATGTACGTTTCAATACGCTTTGTGCGCAGGATTGTTTTTGCGACGCCCCTTTGAATGTTGCGCCTTTGAAGTATGAGCGTGATGGTTTGCGTGTTTCTGGTGAAGCGCACTTGCATTATATTTTGCGATATCCGCGCCATGATTTCGGGCAGCTTTGGAGGGGTATGATGGCTCAGTATTCTGAGGGCCGGGAACGCTTGGTTCGCTGCTTTGATCACCGGCATTCTTTTTCCGGAGCGGCTGTGAAGGTTGAAAGAGCTGAAGATTTTGGCTTTGATCCTTACTTGGATCGTTTTAAATGTGTGTACGATAATGCGGACCCGAGAGACGGTCCCGGGTTTGTAATAGAAGTTGACTTTGATTTGTAGCTGGGCAGTCGACTTTGTGACAAAAGGGCGCCCGGATAAAACGTTCTCTCTTTTGTGCTGTTGATTTGCGAAGGTGGTTTCGGCGATAACTCTGTTATTTTTTCACGAGTTAAAGCCTCCTTCGCTTTTCGCTTGATGAAGGGCGCTCACCGTGACTCGGTTGCCGGAATAAGACGAACGTCACTCCCCTCCCCCTGGCAATTGAGGGACGGAGGGCGCGCTGAAATTGCGATGCACAATTCCGATGCTTGTCAGATACCTGGTAGTTGCCTCTATTCTGGCTAAAAAAGTGGCGCCTGATGATACGGGCCCTTGGTGCCATGCGTTTCGTTTTTGTGAAAAAGAACTTGGACCTCTAGAATTTCGAGTCCCATCCTTGGTGATAACTCTGTTATTTTTTACAAGCACCTTCGCTTTTTGCTTAATGAAAGGCGCTCATCGTTGCTCGGTTGGCGGAATAAAACGAACGTCACCCCCCTCCCCCTAGCAATCGAGCAACTCGTGCGGCGTTAACTTTGGAGAATATTGCGAGTGGTGCATAGGGTCGCCGCAATTCTGCGGTCGGCCCCGATATCTGTCGGATATTGAATATTTGTCGCTATTTTTCGCTGAAAGGGTGGCACTTGATAATGTGTTACCTTTGGGCCGCTCGCTTTTGTTTTTGCGAGATTATGTCGGGCCTCCGGGGTCTTGTGTCCCGTCCTTGGATGGGTGTTTGTATTAAGTCCGTTAAGACTTTGATCTTACTGATCTTTTTTTGTTGTGTCGGATTTTGTCCAGAGCCCCTTGGGGGTTGAAATCTGTCTGCCTCTTTCCTTTAAGGAAATGGACGACTGAACCCTTAGGCTATTAGCGTTCCGTTCTTTCTCGACTTTATGGGAAAGATTGGAGAGATGGCCCCTTGGGGCGCTTTTTTCTCTAACGCCGCCGTTTCTCAATTTTATGAGAAAGATTGGAGAAGTGGCCCCTTGAGGCGCTTTTTTCTCAAAGTGCTTAATGGAGAATGAAGCCTGGGAAAAAGGATCAGAATTTTTGCTTCCTTTTGAGTGGCTTTGGTTCAGGATTTAAATCCTGCGTCGATGTGGCGATATTTAGCGAATATAGCATCGACTACTTAAGAGGTGGAGGATTTCATTTTTCCTGGGGAAGATAGCATTATATTGAACTGCTAGGGTTACAAAGGTCCCACCTCGTTAAAAACCTCACCCCCGATGTGGGGTTCCCCTGTGAGGAAAAGAGTATGGGCCTTGAAAAGGAAAGAAAAATTACAACTTAGGTGCCGACTAAAAGCTCCGCTTATAACTGTGCGTCGCTATTAGCCTTTACATTTTAGGTGAAGTACCTCTTGAGGTTGTCCACATTCCAGGCGTGTGGGAGTGTTGGTCGTTTGTAACGCACCTACTTATATACCGCAAGTGGACGGTGTACAGTTGTAGCATTTTTTCCCTTAGAGTATCCAAGGTTTAATATCGAACCACAGAGAACAAGCAGGACTTAAACTATTCTTTAAACTACTAAATTAATAAAGCAAAAGTGTGTGTGGAAAAGATGGTTAACAACTAGAGATGAAAAAGCCTATGGTTGTGATAAGGTTACGTAAAGGATTCTCTCATATGGTTCGGGGTACTGGCATGCAACTCTAATTAATGGTCGATTGATAGGTTTAGTATTCTACAAGACATGGTGGTTTCGTTCTCCTCTCGCCCTGTCACGACAAGAGTTAATAGCTCCCCACTGGTTTCTTGCACTATGTGATAATAACGTATTGATCAGATACGAAATAGAAGCATCACATAGACTGAACACATCAAAAGAGTATTGTAAGTGTGAGAGTTACATAACCAGATTTCCCTCGCCACGGAGAGAATATGAGATCTACTCACGCATCATACTGCAACACATGAACATGGCTACAATGGGATGCGGGATTTTGGCGTGGTCCCACAGGTGCCGATCGGCACGGCAGTGTGCCGGTCGGCACGATCTTCCTTTTTGGTGGATGATCGGTGATCGCCGTCTTCGCCGCCACAACCTTCAACCTAGGTCAAAACCTCTATCTGTCTGTCGTCTCCCCCTGTTTCGTGACCAAGATCTCCTGTTTATAGTTCCTTTCGGTTATGGGTCGGACTTCACCGACTCCGACTCTGATATTTCAGCTATACTTCATATTCTCTGAGTGGGCTTCATGTTTGGGCTCGACCTCCTTTGTGCCGGTCGGCACGGGGGCTGTGCCGACCGGCACGGCCTCCAATTTCTTCGTTCTTCGGGCCTCCGGCAGCTCTTTGTCTGTAGTCTCTTTAATTTCGCCTGTTATCTGCAAATACTCTAAATACACAGAAACTACGCATATATATAATAATGGGGGTTAATTGTTAGCAATAATGACATAATAAGGTATTAAAAACACCATATTTGTCATATAAAATGAATACCTAGAAAGCACCAACAGGGAGCTCGTTGCCTTCATTGTCTGCCAAGTGATAAGATCCCGAGCGCTTGCTCTTGACGACAATGAAAGGGCCCTGCCACTTGGAGTTGAGTTTTCCAGTGTTTTCTGTTTTTGGGCTTCGTAGGAGGACAAGGTCGCCGACTTTAAATACTCTTGGCACTACTCTGGCGTCCCGCCAATTCCTTGTTTCTTCCTGATACTTCTCCAAGTTAAGGATGGCTTGGTCTTTGTCTAATTCTGACATGTCCTTTGAAGCTCCAGGCAATTTCGCCCGAGAGTTGCCCTCATGCTGCGGTGCTTTATCTCTTCAGGCGATATGGCCTCTTCGCCATACAAAAGCCTGAAAGGTGTGAATTTGGTGGTTCTTGAAACTGTTGTGTTATGCGACCAGATCACTTTGTGCAACTCGTCCATCCATTTTCCTTTTCTCTGTCCTTCCAGACGCTTCTTGATGCTTTCGAAGATTTGCTTGTTCGCGTTTTCGACGGCACCATTTGACTTTCGATGGTATACAGATGCAAAATTTACTTTGGTGCCAATTGAGTGACAGAACTCGCGGAACTCTTGGTTGTCAAACTGTTTTCCAATGCCCACCGTGATTTCAGCTGGGACTCCGAATCTGCATACAATGTTTTGCCAGAAGAACTTCTTGATTGCTGGACCTGTGATATTTATGAGTGGCTTCGCTTCTATCCATTTGGTGAAGTAGTCGAGAGCTAATATAGCGTGCGTGTAATTTCCGGCAGTCGTCGGTAAGGGACCGACAATATCGATTCCCCACCGTTGAGGTGGCCACACTGGCTGGATGAGCTGAGTGAGCTGAGCTGGGTTGTTGATTTTTCATGAGAACTTCTGGCATGCTTCGCACGTTTTGACAAGGTGTTGGGCATCCTGCAGTGCAGAGGGCCAATAGAAACCTTGTCGGAAGGCTTTGCCGACTAAGGCTCTGCTGGATATGTGGGAGCCGCATACTCCCTCGTGGATCTCGCTGAGGAGCTTTTTCCCTTCTTCTTGATCAATACATCTCAAGAATGGCGTGGATGTGCCGAATTTATACGGGAAATCATCGACAAACGCATAGTTCCTTGCTCTTTGTTTCATGCGTTTGGCCTCGATTTCTGACTCAGACTCATAAAAATCTCGAAGATATGCCATGATGGGGGCGCGCCAATCTTCGCTTGAGATGGCATGTATCATCTTGGGTTCTTTGTCTGCCGCTTTTATGGATAGAGAATTCAGTGTTTCAAAAAAGACGTCAGGTGGCAAAGGATTTTTCCTGGCTGCCGCTTTTGCTAGCTGATCCGCTTCACTATTCAGGTTTCTGTCAATGTATTGAAAGGTGAACCCTTTGAAGTGCCTTTTCAAGCCCCGTACATGATCCAGGTATGTAGCCAATAGCTCATCTCTGGCTTTGTAAGTTTTGTCGACATGCCCGGCGTTGACCTGAGAGTCTGTCTTGATGATGAAGTTTTTGACTCCTAATGCTCTTAGCTTTCTTATGGTGAGCAAGAGACCCTCATATTCTGCAACATTGTTTGTGCATTTGTCAGTGTCATGGTTGAACTGCAATTTGATCGCGTACCACAATTTAATGCCAGAAGGTGAAGTCAAAATTGCGGCAGCTCCTGCCCCGAGATGGCACCATGCGCCGTCGCAATGGATCTCCCATGGAACTTCAAAGACTGGACCCTCGGTGTATGATGAGGGCTCTGTCCAGTCTGCGATGAAATCCGCCAACACCTGAGAATTTGCGGCACTTCTTGACTCGAAGTCAACGCCGTGCTCTGATAATTCCGAAGCCCATTTGGTGATTCTTCCAGATGCTTCTCTATTTCTGAACATGTCATTCAGTGGTTGATTTGTCAGCACTCGGATGGTGTGAGCTTCAAAGTAGTGCCTCAATTTTCTTGATGTCATTAGGACTGCATATGCTATCTTTTCCAGTTCGGAATAGAATCTTTTTGATCCTGAAAGAGCTTCGGATACATAATATACTGGCACTTGAACCTTCATGATTTTTTCCCTTCTTCTCAACTTGCTGCTCTTGAACAAGTGCGGCACATACTGCTGAGTGTGATGCCGATACATACATTAACAGAGTTTCATTTTGCTTCGGACTCGCAAAGGCGGTCATTTCCTTTAAATACTCTTTCAGTTCTGCGAAAGCTTTTTTCTGCTCTAAGCCCCATTGAAAGTTATTTGTATTTCTGAGGACTTTGAAGAAAGGGAGGCTTCTTTCGGCTGATCTGGAGATGAACCTGTTGAGTGCCGTAATTCTACCGGTGAGCTTTTGCACGTCTTTGAGGCATTGTGGCTCTCGCATATTGATGAGTGCACTTATCTTGTCTGGATTAGCCTCGATGCCCTTAATTGACACTAGGCATCCCAGAACCTTCCCCTTGCGGATTCCGAAAACACATTTTTCAGGGTTGAGCTTGAGGTTTGCCTTTCTCAGATTTGCAAATGTTTCGGCCAAGTCAGATATATGATCTTCTTTCTTGCCGCTTTTTACCACTATGTCGTCGACATAAGCTGACAAGTTCCTGCCTAACTGATTCTCAAAGGCGATAGATGTCATTCTGCAGAAAGTTAGTCCCGCATTTTTGAGACCTTCTGGCATTCTGACAAAACAATAAGTTCCGAAAGGTGTGATGAAGCTTTTTTTTCTCTTCGTCCTGCTTGTACATGAAGATTTGGTGATATCCAGAGAAACAATCCAACAGTGATAGGAGTTCTGAGCAGGCCGCTGCGTCGACAATTTTGTCGATTCTGGGCAGCGGGAAATCGTCTTTGGGACAGGCCTTGTTGAGATCAGTGAAACCAATGCACATCCGCCACTTTCCGTTCTTTTTCTTTACTGGTACAGTGTTAGCCAGCCAGGTTGGATATTTCACCTCTCTGATAACATTTGCATCAAGCAACCTCTGCACTTCAGCTTTGACCGCTTCGACCCGGTCGTCGGACATTTTTCATAGTTTCTGTTTCCTTGGCCTGATATTTTTATCGATTCGCAACTTGTGTTCTATTACATCCCTGCTGACGCCTTTTAGGTCACTTGCAGACCAGGCAAAAACATCCTTGTTTTTGCGAAGGAACTGGACAAAAGCTTTCTCCATGTCCTTCGGCATTCCTGCCGCAATTACAACCTCCTGTCCTAAGACATGCTTATCCAATGGGACTCTTTTTGTTTCTTCATTAGCCGCAATTGCTGGTTCTTCCTTGTCCATTTCTTTTTCCAACTGAAGGACTTCTTTCCCTGGCTTTCTTCCTGCCGGGTACAAGACGTGCACATTCGGGTGAGCATATAAAAAGTGGGCATTTTTCTGGCCAGGGGCTGCCGTCCTTTCAATATTTCTGGCTTCTTGCTGATCGCCGAAGACTGAGATGACCTCCTTATGTGCCGGCATTTTCATGTAGAGGTAGGAGCTGTGTAAAACTGCTTCAAATGCATTGAAGACTCCTCGTCCGAAGATTGCGTTGTAGGGGTAAGGCATATCCACCACATCAAAAGTGATGTGTTCTGTTCTTGCTTTGTCGAGGGTTCCAAAGGATACTGGGAGGCTTATTTTGCCGAGAGCGCGGACTTCTCTCCCGCCAAAACCATACAAGGGGTATTCTGAAGGCTGAAGTAGAGATGAATCAATGTTGAGCTGGTCAAATGTTCTTTTGAAGAGGATATCTGCCGAACTTCCGTTGTCGACAAGGATTTTGGTGATTGACCAACCATAAGTGTTTGCCTGGATGACCATGGCGTCTGTATGAGGGTAGCAACGGAGGTTTAAATCGGCTTCTGTGAATGTGATTGGAATGTGCGACCACCGTGATTTCACCACGGGTCCGTTGCACACTGCATTGTCGGAAGTAATTTTTCTTCTGTTTCTTACTTTCAAACTCGGATGAAGATCCACCGGTGATTGGCAGGATGACTCCATAAGTGGGAAGACTCTGAGAGGAATTGTTTTGGTTTGACTGTTTTGGGAATGGCGGAGGAGGTGGTAAAGGCGGCTCCTCAGAGGCAGTGATTCTGGGAATTTGCGGCTGGGGTGTGTATGAATTTGTTAGGGATGTTGCCAATGCTGAATATGCGGCGAGGATGGTGGATGTGGTTGGTACGGGCT
Organism: Eragrostis nindensis; assembly: GCA_012490785.1. Classification (NCBI taxonomy): domain Eukaryota; kingdom Viridiplantae; phylum Streptophyta; class Magnoliopsida; order Poales; family Poaceae; genus Eragrostis; species Eragrostis nindensis. Next base: position 23,263 of record JAAXCT010001941.1, read on the forward strand.
TTGGAAGTGGTGGTGAGGGTTGTAAGAATTCTGGAAGTATTGGAATGGGTAGGAAGCACCGAAAGGTGAGTTGCTCCAAGAATTGGCGGCAGCTGTGTGATTGACACTTCTCTGTGTTTCGCTTCTTTGCTCCTTGGCTTTCATTCTTTCCATGGTATCTTTTGTTTCTGGGCATTTCTTGGAGGTGTGACCCTTGTCAAGTCCGTGGAACAGGCAGTATGGCTTTTTTGGCTCCTGGTTCCGCGAGTTGTGCGAATTGCCGCGGCCCCTTCCTCGAGAGCGATTGTTTCTTCCTCCTCTGTGCTGAAAATTGCCGGCAGGGTTGCTTGTGTCGGTTTTTTCTTCTTGGTTGTCGATATGATTGACTAGGTTGGAGTTCTGGCTCTGATTGTTGTTGCCACCCTCCTAGACGAATTCTAATCCTGCTGCCTTTGGCTCGATTGGTTTTTCTTCGCCTGGCGTTGCGCGCTCTGCTGCTCTAATCTTCTTCTGTGGTCATTGTCGGCTCTACAGAACTGATCGACCGTTGAGAAGAGCTCTTCGAGTGTTGAAGGGCGGTGCATGGAAAAATGAGTGGCACAAGGGCCGGCTCGCAACCCTCCAATTGCGGCATCGATGACAATTTGATCTGGAATATCATCTGTTCGGGCTTTAAGCTTGACAAACCTCTGGAAGTAGTCTTGCAGGGGCTCTTTTTCTTGCTGAACGCATGCTCTGAGTTCATCTGCAGATATAGATGTTCTGTGAAAACCTTGAAAGTTTGTCGTCAGTTTATCCCTTAGGTTCTCCCATGAATATATTGATCCGGGCTTCAGCCTAGAATACCATTCGAGGGCTTGATGCTCAATTGCAGTGACAAAGGTCTTCGCCAATACAGTATCATCTCCTCCAGCAGATGCTACTGCAGCTTCAAATGACATGAAGAATTGTCTTGGGTCGGTCGAGCCATTGTACTTTGATAAGGAGATAGGCTTGTAAGTTGCTGGCCATGGGGTCAACTGGAGGCCTTCTGACAAGGGGGAGTTCTTGTCGAATTTACTCACAAAAGGTGCAGATTGGCGGTATATAGTCCGAGGCCTATGGTGGCCCTCGCCATTGTTGTTTGTTTCAAAGTCGGGAGTCCTGCAATGGTGCTCTTTCTTTGCTTCGCTATTTTGCGCTGTAGCGCTTGTCATCTCATCGAGCTCTTTTTGCAGTTCAGCGACTGCCGCTTTTTCTTGTTCGATCTGTAGCCGAAGCCTTTCTTTCTCTCTAGCCCTATCCTCAGAGATTATCTTCTCCTTTGTCAGCTTAAGCCTTTTTCCAAGTTGCTGCAGGTTGGAAAGCTGCCGTACTTGTTTGTCAACTTCATCTTCCTCTGGATCGCTTTCCTCAGGGAAAGGGTTGATTGTCAGCGGTTGCTCCGCTCTTTTCTTGCCGGCTTTTGCTTGCTTCAACTTTTCTGTTTCTTCATTGAAAGTGAGGTCGATAGAGCTTTTGGCGGCGATGTCCTGAGCACTTGACCGAATTCCGGCGGCTTGACTTGCTTCCGCCGCGTCGGAGATTCGGTTGGCCTCGTCGGCCATTTGCTTTTCTTGGATGAATGCCCAACGAATTTTTTCTTCCGAGAACGCCGGGTTGGGAGGGAGAATTTCTTCCTCAAAGTCCGGCAAGTGGGGGCTGATGGTGGTTTTTGGACTAGGTGGTTTTTTCTTTCTATGTGGCATCACAGGTGGTATTTTCGGGCAACACAAACGGTGGGCGCCAATGTTGGGAATTCCTCATTAAGACAACAAAAAATCCCGACACGGACCATCATAAATCACTTAAGAATCAACGGGACAGCATTTCATTACAAGGGTGTGGTCTCTCCTGTTCCCGTCCCGTTCTACAGAGCCTGTGGGCTGGTATTTATAGGGAAGGCCAAGGGTTATTTCGACATGACCGAAATACCTTTGGCCACCCACTATATTCGCGGAATATTCTGTACAATTTTGTCATAAGGGTACAAATGACATTTCCGTTCGACGACGGAAACCCTAGCTAGGTGACGTCATTCGTCAGCCTGGCTCTTGGACGCCGTCGAGCCAGGCTTCATCTTTCGGGGCCGTCGCCATTCCACGCAGTCGTCAGTCCGACTCCAGGCCATAACGCCGGCAGCCTAAGTTCGCCGTGCCGAGCTGCCGGCTATGCGCCCCCGCTCTCCCCATAATGTCGGCAGTTCAGCCATAATGTCGGCAGCTCAGCGTTACCTGCAGTCAAAGAACATAAGGGAAACAGGGTGACATTATCGTCGTAAATACCGATCCCCAACACCGGGAGCCCGGGAGAGCGAGCTGGCGTTCTGTCCACGCGAAATCGACGTCGCCGTAAGACAGCCGACTCGGATTTGGATACAACGCGTAACAATGAGGCAGACAGTCTTTGGCTTTGGATCTCGTTTTTTTTTTTGTGAAGGCATCTTTTTCTGTTCCTCTCTTTTTTAATTTACTAATAAACGCGCTATCAGTCCTATTAGTAAATCTAAAAAAAGGAAAAGTACTAATAGGCGTGATATCAGTTCTTTTTTTTCTGCGAGGAAAAAAGGACTGATAAAGCGCCTATTAGTAATTTTTTTAAAAAAATAAAAAGATAAAATGACACATGCAGAAAAGGTGCCATCACAAAAAAAAAAACCCTTAACTCTTCATCATCCAAAGTTTTGATATTGAGCCTTTGCTCCCCCACCCTCAGGATTGGTGTTTAATGAATACTTCCACAAAATCAACTAAAATTGAAGAAACTCTCGGTGATGAACTAAATCCGACAAGATTGGGGTTGAGGGATTTTTATAGTTTCGAGGTTTGGTGGCTCCACGACTGCCTAACTTACAAAAGGGAACTGGGGATTCGGGGTACCCAAGCGACGATGATGGCAAATGACAACGCGACGGGAGAAATAGGTTGCGCCAGGTCGACCCGGAGGAGCTTAATTCTCCGTCAGGGGAGAGAAGTTAGTGTGTTACCCGATTTCTTGATTATTACCGTGTGACCAATGATGGTAGCATCTCCAAACGTGCATCCAAAATTTCAACAAAAATGTAAATAGATAGAGCACAAAACTATATATTGTCATGCAAAAATTTAGGCACAATGAAACATGTGCAGAGAGAGAGAGAGAGAATGTTATTTTTTTCATTCGAATTGATCATCAGTAACTAGTCCAAACTCGGGTTTCTAAAGTTTCAAAGTAAAACTAAGTTTTTTAATTCAAATTTGAAGAACTAAACTGACTCGTGGGTCTACCTTAGACACAAGATGCTAGTGGTGTGATGGATTTGGAAGCACCGAAACAGAAGCGTCTCTGACGACGCACAGCACCATAGACATAGAAGAAGAGGCCACACTCGGAAGCTGGCCGAGGCAAAAGAAGCTAGGGACGATCATGTAGTCCTTGTTAAAAAAAAAAAAAAACCTAACCTCGGCAAAAGGATGAATCAGATTTTTGCATCGACCGCTCGGGGGAACTGGGAAGACTTCATCATACAGTAGCACACAGGAGGCATCCACGCCGTCCATGTGAGCCAAAACCCTTCGGACGGCAGCGGCGGTGTGGCCGTGCGAGAGGATGCTGCGCTGCTTGTACACGCAGCGGCGGTGGGCGCACCGCCGCGGCGGCTTCGTGACCGGCGGCTCCGGCTGGTCCAAGCCGCCGCCGCCGGGCCTGGGCCCCGCGCCGAAGAAGTCGGATTGGTGGGCAGTGGACGGGGAGATGCACGAGATCGGGGACGGCGTGCCGCACCGCGAGCGCTTCGCCATCCCGCGGGACAACCTCCCCAACCGCCGCCGCAAGCAGATGCGGGAGCAGTTCATGCGCCGCACCCGCCTCGTCCTCAAGGACTCGGTAAGCCGCGGCCGCGCCTCCCCACGGAGCTCTTCCGCCGCTGCTGCTCCTGCTCCCGATTCATCCACGCTCGGCTTGCCGCCCTTGTCCCCTAAACCCTAGAACTTATCGTCGTAAGTGGTCTGCATACTACTTAATAGTTAAGAAGTCAGTTGAATGGGATGAGAATGTTCCAGCAAAATGGAAACTTGATGAATCACGACTGAAGAGTGTTCAATAGAAATGAGTTCTATTGCGAATTCGCTTAAAATTTACCCAAAAAAATCGCTTAGCTTCTCTTTTGATTTTGCTTAGATAGAACAGGATTACCCGGGTGATCTTCCTTAAGGAATTCAAGCGAAATAAATTACCAGTGTGACTCTTTTGCTTTTCATTAGGATTTGATTTAGTACGAAAATGAATTCTTCTAGCCAGTAACAAGTTAGTTTGTCACCACTGATTGCGTTGAGTACCGATCATGAGCTCAGAGTTTAGGTTAAATCCTTTGTTCAACTGAATTAGTTACGTTTTTTTTTTATTATGTGACCGGGCTGGCAAGCGTTATTGCAGAAATTCAGAACCATCTGATAGATAACGTTTTAGGCACATGACCTCGCTGCATTGTTGGGCAAGGCCGGTTGAGCTGTTGAATGAAACAAATCTTGTGTGTATCAATCAAGAACAGTATCCATTCCTTTGCAAAAGAAATCATAGGAAGCCTGCACAAAGTTTGCTTGTAACGTGCTCTTGATAGTGCAAAAGGATGACTTAACTCATCAATGTTTGATTCAGTTAATTTATTTTTGTTTGACATGTGTCTGTCCTTCCCTTGTGGCCTACTGTAGTTAGGATCTGATCTTAGAAATGAATTGGGTGGCATGGAAAATCTTTCCTTGGTTTTCCAGTTACCTTCCTCTTATGAGGTATTACGTCGGAGATTCAAGAGAAGTATTCTTGACCCGGGATGCATGGTTTAGGAGTTATCATTGAGTTTAAGTTGATCATGTCTACACATTGTTTGCTTCTGATGTTAGAGAGAGAGAGTTGTTAGGAGGTAGAGTCCTCAAGCACAACAAATTCACCAGCTAGGAGAAGAAAATGAGAGGGGGCATTATACTATGTTTCTGCTTGCCTGAGCTGCTTGTTATGATCTTTTGGATAGCATGAAGTTCTATCAATTATATGAAGTGAATACGTAGGATACAGCGGGTAGTGTAAATCTAGCAATGGTAGCATCTCTGCTATGTTGCAGTATTTGCATTTGCATGCAAAAATAATAGCATTTCTTCCCCTTGAAAAATAGCACCTTTGTGTACGCATGTCTCAACTTTTCTCAAGTATTAATATTCTAAAATGTCTTGTATCTATTCTTTTTTGTTACATAAATAATATGGATGCTAATAGAACAATATGCATTGCAAATTATCCATACTCCAAGAATCTTATTGATATATCCTGAAACTAACTTTGTTCAGAAAGTAGCTAATCTGATTTTAATTTGGGTAGGCATGACTTTGTCGATAAACATTAGCCCATGCCATACAAGGCAGGTGCTCTGAGTTGGTTTCAGATATCGCGAGACATGCACTCTTATGTTGGGAGACTGATCACCATAAAATCACAGGAACATGAAACTTGGTGCAAAAAATATATGGAACTATACCAAGAGCTTAGAGAGAACTGGGAAAGGTTGTACTGGGATGAAGGTTATTCAAAAAAGATTGCAGAAGATCATGCTAATTATGACTCCGCTGACGAAGATGATGAAGACTTCTCACCATACAGGTAAAATATCATTGTTTACTGTTTGATTAAGTTGATTATTTTGACAGCTTAAAGATGATTTAAGTTCAACCTTAGTCTCCTGACCGCATCTTTTAGAACTGTCTACAAACATTTCAACTGGTTGCACATCTGCGTGGGTCATGCTTTATGAAAATATCAGTGCAATACCACTCTAGTCAAAGTCTCATTATTGTTTATGAATTGCAGCAGGAGGAGGCGCTCCAATGTGGAACCAAACAGGGTATGTTCTCCTTGCAGTGCAGATAGGTGTTACATGTCGCTTCTCTATGCCACGAGAATGGCATTTTTGTATACTTTACTAATTACGATTGCATGTGGGCTTTTGTTACATCCTTTGCATATTTCTCAACATCTGTATGCAAGTTGATATTAAACACAAACTACATGTTTGAAAATTCTGGCAACCAGTTTGGTCATTATTCTCCATTTACTCCCAATTGGCTATTGCGTTTAGCAACATTATGTTTATTAGAAACAGGCTGGCGGGATGGCATTATAATTTTTCTGTACGAATCAATGTTACTGTAATCTATCACAATCCAAATGGAATTACATTTATCTGATAAAATTCACTGGATATTTCTCCTGTCCCTTTAGTTGAGTCAACTACCGTTTGCAGGCTACGGGGAATTAGAATAGGGTGCTTACCTATCAAGGACCTACTCGAGGCAGGGTTTACTAGATACTTTTTGAGTTTGTATGTTGCTCATTGATCTGGTTTCGTTATCTAGAATTATTTGTGCACTCGTCATGTGTACACGAGTTTTTACCATGTAAGTGTAGAAAAAAATGATTTTGGCCCCCCACATGGTGTATATGAATTACTTTGTGGCACCCTGTCATAAGAATTTCCTGGCTAGCTTTGCCCATGAACCAGGCTTTACAATTCGAGATAACATTTGGGCATGATCCTGATTAAGGACACAGGACAATCACTGGGGCACTCTGAAGTTGAGTTGGTATCGCATATACATGTTTGAGCAACAAGTTTCTGTGATGGTGGCGATGCACTGGGTTGCTTGCTCTAGTGTAATGGGCCTTGGATAGAGTTGCACACCAGTGTTTGAAGTGAATGGTGTTGTTAAATTGATCCAGACATACTTCCATATGAAATGTGTCAATTGATCCAGACATACTTCCATATGAAATGTGTCATAGTTTATCGTTAATTGAGCAGTATCATATTTATTTGCTTTTATTGCACCGGTAATCATGTTTGATGGCTTTATTGATTAACTATCAGTTATGCCAGAGTTTTCAATAATGAATTTGTACTGCAGGAGTTTGGTTTCGTGGCGAACAATCAAGGGGAGACATGGGAAAGGGTTACTCAAATTCGTGACAAGTTTGAATATGACAGAGAAAGGCGAATGAGAGAACGAGGTAAAATAAGGATTGTTGGTGCTGCATACCTTTTACATGTTCTTGCTTGTATTAAAAATTACAATATATAAGCTAAATGATATTATGTATTTCCGCCATTTCCATTGGTCGCATCAGTTGAATGATGGTAGTTCTTGCTTTAAATAGGTCATGCTAAATGGGTTGTTGAGAATGAATGACAGCTTGTCACCCCTTTGACAACCTTGCAAAAAGTTATTAGATAGTTTGCATATGAAGTTCCATGGGTATTACTTCCCCCAGCTTTTATACGCTGTGTAACAATATTCATGTTTTCCCTTTGTTCTCTCCTCCGATACAGCATTTGCTCCCATGAACATGGAGAACAATTTTGGCCGGCATGACCAAAAGTTCAGAAGCCATGATGATTCAAGATTTTCCTCCGCAAACATGGACAGAGATTTTGGCCCGCGTGTTCCATCTTTTGGGAACCATTCTGATCGAAGCTCTCAATATGACTCGAGTTTCAAAAACGAGCATGATTCTAATTCTCATAATGATCCAAGTTTCAGAAATCATCATTATCCAGATTTTCGAAGCCATCATGACAAGAGAAACCATTCATTTGACGACTAGAAAAAAGTTTGATCGGATGTCGCCCTGAGCAATCTGGTCAATGATGTTGCAGGAACTTGAGCATACTGAGTTGGTTCATATTGTTTGGTCACGGAATGTAATGAATTGTGAAAGTGGTGAATGCAATTGGGGACTGTCCACCATATCCTGTTTGTAAGCTTGTACTGCCTCAACGAACAGTAAGGAAAAAAAAAGATCAGTGAGAATGTATGAAGGGTGCTAGTAAAAAGAGGCTTTATTAGATCTGTAGCAGAAGAATAACAAGCAATATTCTCTTGAATATCATGTGAGTTTGGTCTATCATCTATGCCTGTGCTGAACGATTATGCTCGTTGTTCTGTTGTTGAATAGTTGAAATAATATTACGAGATCAAGTTCTTGTCAACCCTGAAACGAGCAAGAAATTTGCACGATATATCTAGCAACAAATTGCTCCGTAACGATCGTGAACGCCCTTTGCTCCTGAAATCTTAACTCACTCAAATAATAGTATATCTATTCTTTTTTTTTTTGCCAAAAATAGTATATCTATTCAAACGAAATCCCCAAACTGGAAATTTATTACCTTTTATTTGATTTGACTTTTCCATATAATAAACAAAAAAAATGAAGGCAGCAGTAGTCCTTTTTTAGGGTAGGCAGCACTAGTTTTTTTTTTAAGATTACACAGTACAACTCAGACACTCATAACGCACGCACACCCACCCTTATGAACACACATACGCAATCCATATAATAAACAAAAAAAAATGAAGGCAGCAACAGTCTTTTTTTAGGGTAGGCAGCACTAGTTTCTTTTTTTGAGATTACACAGTACAACTCAAACACTCATAACGTACGCACACCCTACCCCTATGAGCATCTTCGAAGACTAGCCGGCAAATCTAGAGATTGACGAAGTCACCACTGGCGCCTCGCTGTCGACGGAAGCGTCACCTACCACTGAGAGCACAAATGCTGTTAAATCCTTGAAAATTCGCTCACACGGGGAGTGGAACACAGGACCTCAGGTGCTGCTGAGGCTCATGGGACTAGTAGGCTACAGGCCTTTCGCGGGTAGGCAGCAAAAATATAAATCGGACCACAGATAATATATCGGCCCAAATCAACCACATATCACAGCCCAACCCACCTAATGACCCATTGTAAAACGCCTTTTGCTCCAAAGGTGCAGATGATGAGCCAGCACAATCGAACGGCCCAGAATCCTCTGATCCAGGTATAAGAAAATACCATCGCCCTCCGCGCGGAACCCTTCCGGCTCAGCCTCTTCCGCGCAGCGCCGCCGCCTTCTCCTAGGGCTCGCTTCTTCTCCCTCACCTCCGCCGCCGCCCGAGACCGAGCAAAATGGTATGTATCCGTTTCCCTTTTTCCGCTTCTCCATGACCCCGATCTGCTTTTCCCTTCGTCCCTGCTGGTCTCCTCGATCTGACTTCGAGGTTCTATTGCTCGTTATTGTGGTGGTGCTCAGGTGCTTCAGAACGACATCGACCTGCTCAACCCGCCGGCGGAGCTCGAGAAGCTCAAGCACAAGAAGAAGCGCCTCGTCCAGTCCCCCAACTCTTTCTTCATGGTACGATACCCCTTTACATCTGTGGTGGGGACAGCTAGTCTTTTTGGTCCCTCCTTCAGCTTGTTCTAATTGTGAAATCTGTTTGCTTTGTTGCAGGACGTCAAGTGCCAGGGATGCTTCAACATGTAATTTTTCTTGTCCCTTCAACTCTTTACGTTTCGGTGCTTCCAGTATTCATTTGCTGAATGACTGTGCACCTTGAGATATGCATTTCAATGTGTGCAACTGAAGTGAACTTAAGTCCATTTGATCCGAAATGCTTGATTCTTCTCAAATCATGTATTCATGCTAGAGTGTAACCCCTGTGATGAAGATGACCCTAACCTGTTAGCTTTTTGGTCTCATTTGTAGATAATTGCTATAATGTTTGTTACATGCTAGGGTCGAGTAGCTAAATTCCAACATGTAAAATTAGTACGCATGGGAGTAAGCTTGCTATTATTCTGAATTGGTAGCTCTCTACACCTGAAAGGTATTCTTTAGAGTTTTGAAAGCAAATTTTTTGTAGTGTCTAGTCCTAGGCAGGTGATGATACTTGTACTGATATTGACCAAATTCAAGACCCATTTTCCTAATATACTTGATCAATTAATCCATATAACAAAACAGGATTAATATGATCATTAACTGCGATAACTTGCTTCTGATGCACAGATATGTTTGTACATTGTATAGTGGTGTGAGCATCGCCTAACCTTGATGGTGTGAATTGGGTTGTATTCAGCTAAACTAAAGAGGCGCCAAGTTTTGCTTAGCTTATACGCGTTGTGTACTATTAAAACTTGTTAATGATTGTTACTTGCATGTCCAAGTAGGAATAGGCATCCATCCTAGACCATAAGCTTGTAATGTATTTGTTTTTGCATTGGCGCTGCATGTGCTGTAGGTTTTTATGTGCTATCTAGCTTGCCTGTCTCATGTTTAGTTTAATGTTTTTGCAGAACCACGGTTTTCAGCCACTCCCAGACTGTTGTGGTGTGCCCAGGATGCCAAACTGTGCTCTGCCAGCCCACAGGAGGAAAGGCCAGGCTCACCGAGGGCTGCTCCTTCCGCCGGAAGGGTGACTAGAGTGGAAGGCATCCTTTGTACTGAGCTAGTGTTTCACTTTCCAGTATGTAGTCTTCAAATTTTGCTCTAGCGAGAAACAGTGGCGTCTTGAAAACTGCTGTTTAGCTATGGCTTTCCATATCTATGTATCGGAAGTGACTGAATGTTATTTGACCTAATTAGCTGGGGTTGGATTCCGGTGAACTGAATTGTTAGTGTCCGTGGTGAAATCTTTGAATTAATATACTAGGTTTGTGTAAGTTGATCCACAGGTCTTTTTTTGGCTTTCGCTTGTTCATCGTTTGCAAGGATTGTGTTCATTTGGCCCTGCATTCTCATCACTGTGGTAACTGCCCGATCAAAGTTGGTTAACCGTTCGTGACCTTTTGTTCATGCTTATTTTAAATGTGGCAAGATTCCTTTGGTTGCTCTGGTCCGCAACTAGCACAACCTTGGCGTGTGGTTTGTCGGATCCGAAGCTAAAGCAGCAATGCCTCTGCCGATACACAAAACCTGAACTATGATCGCTTTGCTTTTGGTCTCTTGGCTTGTCGTCTCTAGCTATTTACTGGGGTGTGCATGTAGCGAAGTGGTGAGTACGCACCAAATAACTGAACCAGAAGCTGAGGACTGGATGTCGCCCTGGGCAATATGGTTGACGATTTCATAGCAACTGAGCATACCGAGTTCATTCATTCATCTTGTTTAGTCACGGAATGTAGTATTTTCTGAAAGTGGTGAATGCAGTAGGGAACTGACTATCATATCCTGTTTGTAGTGCGTCAACGAACGAAGGGGAAAAAAAGAGAGATCTGTGGTAACTTATGAAGGGCGCTAGCAAGAAGAGGCTGTATTAGATCTGTAGCAGAAGAGTAACAAGTAACTGCCGCTTGGATATCATGTGAACTTGTACGCAATGATTTGGTCTATCATATGGGTCTGTTGAATAGTTGAAACAGCGGGATCTAGTTCCTATCAACCCTCTGAAACAAGTCAGAAACTTACACCATGTATATAACCGGATATGTATCATCCTCGCTCCTGATGATACAGTATTTGCTCCCATGAACAATGCTATGAGATGCTTATTTGCTCCTGGAATTTAAATTCACGTAAATACCCTCGTTATGCGAATTTTTATGAGTTCGAATTCCCAACCCGAGCACTTATTAACTTTGTTTTGATTTTCAAATATATAAACAAAAATGAAGGTAGCAAATTGGTCCACATAGCATATCTTGGCCCAGATCGACAGCAGATCGCAGCCCAACCCACCTAATGGCCCATTGTATATCGTTTGTTTCTCCAAAGGTCCAGATGACGAGCCAGCAAAATCGAACGGCCAAGAATTCCCAGATGCTAATCTCAAAAAAAAAAAAGAATTCCCAGATGCAGCTATAAGACAATCACATCGCCCTCCATGCGAAACCCTTCCGGCTCAGCCTCGACCGCTCAGCGCCGCCGCCTTCTCCTAGGGCTCTTTCCTTCTCCCTCACCCCCGTCGCCGCCCAGCCCGAGCAAGATGGTACGGACCTCCTCTACCGCTTCTCCATGACCCGATCTGCTTTCCTCGTTCGTTTCTGCCGGTCTCCTCGATCTGACTCCGAGGTTCTCTCGTTCTTTCTTGTTGTGGTGCGCAGGTGCTGCAGAACGACATCGACCTGCTCAACCCGCCGGCGGAGCTCGAGAAGCTCAAGCACAAGAAGAAGCGCCTCGTCCAGTCCCCCAACTCTTTCTTCATGGTACGAGACCCCTTTACATCTGTGGTGGGGATAGCTAGTCTTTTTGGTCCCTCCTTCAGCTTGTTCTAATTGTGAAATCTTTTTGCTCTTTTGCAGGACGTCAAGTGCCAGGGATGCTTCAACATGTAATTTTTCTTGGCCTGAAACTCTTTGTTTACGTTTCGATGCTTCCAGTATTCATTTGCTGAATGACTGCACTGTACCTCGAGATATGTAGTTCGATGTGTGCAATTGAAGTGAACTTAAAGTCCATTCGATCCGAAATGCTTGATTCTTCCTTCATAAATCATGTCTTCATGCTAGATTCTAACCCCTGTGAAGATGATCCGGATACATCAGGGCCTATGAAATAACCTGTTAATTGTTTGGTCTAATCTTTGTTACATGTTATGGTCGAGTAACTGCTAAGTTTCAACCTGCAAAATTAGGCTCCCATAAAATTTGGGAGCAACCTTACCATTATTCAGACTTGTAGCTCTCGACACCTGAAAACGATTTTTTGTAGTGCCTGAGTCCTAGGCAGGTGATGGTACTTGTACTGATCCTGACCCAATACAAGACCCATTTGATTTTCCTAAATATACCTGATCATTGAAACCGTATAACAAAATAGGATTAATTGATCATTCACTGCGATAACTTGCTTCTGATGCACTGATATGTTTGTACTTCGTAGTGGCATGAGCATTGCCTAACATTGATGCTCAAGTCCTGTCTAAATGAAGGGGTGAATTTGGTTGTATCAGGCTAAACACTCTAAGGCCCAGTTTGGAACGCAGGAATTTCACAGGAATTTTACAGGAATTTCACAGGAAACAGTTCAATTCCCGCAGGAATGGAAAATGATTCCTCCATTCCAAACGGGGCCTAAAGAGGCCCCAAGTAGTGCTGGGACTCGGGCCGTGCCCGGGCCGGCACGGCACGGGCCCGTCGTGCTTCGGGCCGCGCCGTGCCGTGCCGCGGCGGCCCATCGGGCCGCGTCGGGCCGTGCCGGTCGGCCCGACAAGGCGAAAACTCGGCCCGGGCACGGCACGCGGCACGGCGGGCCGCTGTCGGGCCGTGCCAAGCCCGGGCACGGCCCGGTTTCAGTGAAGGTCCTCTAGAATACGTTTTCATTTAGAGAAGACGTACTTTTGTTGCTTAAATTGAAACTTTTTTTAGTGTTACATAGACCGAAAAATTTTAAAAATTCGACCAAAATTACCCTAGTTTAGGAAGGCCATATTACTTGTGAATACCAAATTTGAGTTCCAAAATCATCACAGTTTGAGTGTAAAAAAAAACAAATGAAAAATGATTTTTCCCTTTTTTAATCTTCAAAAGTATATTGAATTTTGAGCTCCATTTTGGTGTGGAGCTGTGCCAAGTGAACACCAACATCCAAAAATTCTGGTTATTTTTTTTGAATTTTTTTGAATCACAGTGTGTTCAAAATTTACTAATCAATATGTAAGTTATGAGATTTTGAGATAAACGAGGAGCAATTCAAACTTACATGGGTGTAAGTGCTTCAAAAAAAATTATTTAAAATTCCTATGTGTAGAGATGTAGAAGTTGCACATCCACGCAAAAAATGACTTGAAAATTCAAATTTCTTGGAGATTAACAAAAAAGTGAAGACAATTGTCAATAGTGACCATTAAAGTATTGTCTGATCAATACAAAAGTGAACTATACCAGCACGATACGAAAGCATCCTCTTGATAGAGCAGATTTTTTAAGATTTTAGAAAAAAGAATCATCGCATTTGGATTACATATGATGAATCTCTACAAGTTTGAAGTTTTAAATATGAATCAAAATAACAAACCCAACCGTGGCACAAGAACTTGACATGAGTCGGCCGCATTCCTTAAAAAAAAAAAGTCAGCCGCATCACGCCGCCGCCGCTCCTCTCGATCCCCAGCGTCAAGGCGTCACGGCACCGTGCAGCGACTCCCTCCCATCCCGGCGACGCGGCTTCCTCCCATCCCGGCGACGCGGCTCCCTCCCATCCCGGCGACGCGGCTCCCTCGCGCCGACGCGCAGCGAGTAGCGACTCCCTCGCCGACGCGCCGCCGCGCTGCTCCGTCACGCCGATGCGCCGCCGTGCCGCCGAGCAGCTCCATCGCGGGGGCCGCGCCTCCCTCGCGTCGCGACGCCGCAGCTCCCTCGCGCCGACGGCAGCTTCTTGCAGGGACGGTGGACGGCGACAGCTTCTCCTCTCTCTCCGCCGTCCATCGTGCCACCACCGGGCCGTCACAGTGTCACCGGGCCTCCTCCGTGCCGTGCCGGCCCAAGCACGGCCCAGATGGCCGTGCCGTGCCGTGCCGCCCGTCGTGCCCAAAACCCAGGCACGGCACGGCCCGCCCGTCCGGGCCGGGCCGGCACGGCACGAAACTCCTTCGGGCCGGGCCGTGCCATGGGCCGTGCCAAACGTTCGGGCTGCGGCCCACACGAATTTGGCCCGGCCCAAGTCCCAGGACTAGCCCCAAGTTTTGCTTAGCTTGTACACGTTGTGTACTGTTAAACTTGTTAATGTTTGTTATTTATACTTGCATATCAAGTAGGAAATTGGCATCCATCCTAGGCCATAAGATTGTAATGTCATTGTTTTTTGCATTGTCCCTAGATGCGCTGTTGGGTTTTATGTGCTACCTAGCTTGCCTGTCTCATGTTCAATTTAATGTTTTTGCAGAACCACTGTTTTCAGCCACTCCCAGACTGTTGTGGTGTGCCCAGGGTGCCAAACTGTGCTCTGCCAGCCCACAGGAGGAAAGGCAAGGCTCACTGAGGGCTGCTCCTTCCGCCGGAAGGGTGACTAGAGTGGAAGGCATCCTTCGTACTGAGAGTGTTTCACTTTCCAGTATGTAATCTTCAAATTTTGCTCTAGTGAGAAACATTAGCATCTTAAACTGCTGTTTAGCTATGGCTTTTCGCATCTATGTATCGGAAGCCACTACTGAATGTTCTTTGCCATGGTTTGTCTAATTAGCTGGGTTTGTTTTGGATTCTGGTGAACTGAATTGTAAGTGTAATGTACTCTGGTATCGAAAGGTTTGTGTCCTTTGATCCAAAGGCCTTTTTTAGCTTTCGCATGTTCATCGTATGGCCCTGCATTCTCATCACTGCATTCTCATCACTGTGGTAACTGCCCGATCAAAGTTAGTTAACCGCTCGTGACCTTTTCTTCATGCTTATTTTGAAGGTGGAAAGATTTCTATCTAGCTTGTATTACATGTTTGCTTAGTAGTTAAAAGTTTTTTCTACATTTGATGTTAGGTTTACATCGAAATCTAATTTGATTTTGAACTAAGATTGTTATCCTGATTCAGGCCCTGTTTGGAATGGAGGATTTATTCCTCATTTTTGCGGAAATTGAACTGTTTTCTATGAAATTCATGTAAAATTTTTGTGAAATTTTTGTGTTTCAAACGGGCCTCATTAGTTACAAAAGCAGGATGAAGTACTTCTGTTTTGGAGGGGAAACACACATGTATCTCTTTGCCTCGAAACGTTTAATTGAAAACCTCTCTGAGTCATGGGTAGGCTTTCGTTGTTTGCCATTGCCCCATTTCCAAGGCCAGATTAGCAGCGTTCGGAACTCCATCGAGTAATACAAATTTCGCTCATAGCACTGTTTACCCACACATATGTCAGGTTTCTTGTACCTGCTTTATAGACCCATGCACAATTTGGTTTACATTTTGATGCATTTTGGACTAAACGTCGTACATCTCGGACTAACGTCAAACATTTGGATGGGACGACAAATTAAGAGGGAACACCATACTCAATACTTGCAATGTCCGGCACAATCATACCGATCATCAGATGCTAGCAGATCATGAAGCTCCAACGGGGAAGCCGATGCCTTGCCTCGTGGACGGGAACATGGCGAAGAGGAAGCTCCCCGCCGCGCCGGCCGCCACGGGCACCGCCGCCAGCAGCTGCCTCGTGGACGCGGACTCCACGGGGTAGAAGCACGCCACCACGTTGCGGTCCACCATGGCCACGGCCAGGAACACCACGAACGACAGCAGCCCGTGGAACACGTCGCGCGCGGTCAGCCTGTACCTCTCCCCCCGCGGCGGCGGCGGCGATGCTCCGTCGACGGGGAGGAGGCGGCCGCCGGGCGTGACGAAGCCGTAGCGCACGGCGCCCGTGGCGGGGTCGCGGTAGCTGTCGGTGAAGCTGAGCAGGAGGCAGGAGAGCGCGCAGGCGCCGATGAGGCAGCCCGTGAGCGCGCGGTTCGCGGCGGTGCAGCTGCCGTCGGCGGTGAAGGACGGTGAGAGCACCTCGAAGGCCAGCACGGCGCCCGTCGGGAGGTGCTTGGCCAGATCGGCCGTGCTGCTCAGCGCCTTGCCGACCACGGTCGTTGCCGGTGCCCTGCCGACGCCGCCGTTGGACGCGAGCAACGGGGCTTGTGACTCGGCGTCACCGGTTACCTGGGACGACGCCATGGTTTCCTCTCCTCGATCGTTAGCATGTCATTGTACGCATCGTGTATTGAACATATAACCGAGCTTTATGCTTGTGGCTATGTGCAAGCAAGGAACATTTTTGACGTGATGTTTGGGAAGATTATCCTCTCTCTAACGCAAAGCAGCACGAGTCGTTTTAGAAAGTTCAAATTGCGCGCGACAATGCAGGGCCATGTCATGTCAGTAAGTCAAGTCATTCATCAAAATAACATAACTTCTTGTCTCGTATATAGTTATAAACTGATATATTACTGTCTATGTTCACGTAGCCTTTTCAACATCTTTGAGGACTACACCAAACATGAATGATGGTGTTGAGTACAGTCCCCAACCCGTATTCTAATTTTTCTGAATTAAGTGATTTGATTGTGGGTCTTTTCCTTGCTGATCAGTCACAGCATGTTACATGGATTTATACCTGTTAGTTGGCCTTGCATTCTACTTTTGTGAATTTCCGAAGGATGAGGACGTCATATCAAGGTATATTGATTTGGCTCAAATATTCACTAAAATATTCATATTCAATGCTTATTGACTAATTATGAAAATTAATATGATTAGGGTTTGATAAAATTAAGATGTAAAGAGAAGAGAACAGGGGTTCACAGAAGAAGCAAAAGCTCTGAGGATATTTGATAGTTGGTTTCAGTTGTATATATTTTTCCTCCCTGTACACTTTTCTTAAAATTACAAGCAAATGGAATTATTACAGCAACCCAATTTACCAAATTCATTCCACTACTTTTTTTTTTCCTACGCATCTATGCAATTATCTCTCTATAGTAAATAGGAAATTAAATGTGTGCCACAATGTCTCGAGTTAGGTAACACTAACATAGAAATTTGTCAACATACATCAGTTTGTTTTTAGTGGAAAATGATTAAAAAAATTTCATCTTTCGAAGAGTCAATTAAACCACAATATTTATCGTTCTACTCCCTCTGTCCAGAAATATAGTATACATCTAGTTTTATCCTAAGTCAAATTTTTTGAACTTTGACTAATAATATCTAAAAATATATATTATTTTGAAGTAAGATAATTATATATTATGAAACTTCATTTCACGATGAATCTAACAAAAGCATTTTCATGTTGTCAATTTTTACGGTTTTCTAGATATTATTGGTCAAAGTTCAAAAAGTTTGACTTAGGACAAAACTAGATGTACACTATATTTCTGGGCGGAGGGAGTATCAGTAAGAAAGTGGCTTCCATTGATCATTCCATCTAAATTATTCAAGCCAGTCAATTTTTGTCCATTTTTATGCAATTATGCTCACTGTTCATTGTCCCGCAGCAACGCACGGGGTTTTCACCTAGTTAGCTAAACTAGGTGGGCCCGCGCGCTCCGCCGCGCCCAGATGAGAATGGGCATTTGTAAACGCTAAGTTCAATGGGCCACCTCTCCCCGATGGAACCAAAGGGACACCATAGACGGCCCAGAGAACACCAAAACTTTGGTCGGACACGGGTCGGGGAGGTCTCGCAGCCTCTTAGGCAATATAAAATGGGCCACCGAGACAACATATTCGATTATGCTCGTAGAAAAGAGCCTACATAATCAAAAGGCCTGTCGAAATCGGCCAAAACCCACCGAGACAGCCCACAAGAAAAAAGAGGTGACGTGTTGACACGAGAAGCAGTCATATAGGCCAAAATGCTGTGAGGAGCCTAAAACTTTGTGCTGTTAGGATATAGTTATTTAGCAACCTCTTTTACAAAACTGTTGGAAGACGTTTTTTTGACTACCATCTTAAATTTACAGTTAGGGAGTATTTTTAGACAACTGTTGGAGATGCTCGCATGTTGCTTAGAATTGGGAAAAGAAAGTTTGCTTGCTCAGATTTGGAAATACCCAACTGTGCATGCGTTCAAAGATGAAAATTTCGGCATTATCTTTTTTTTTAAGAACGACCAAAAATTTCGGCATTATCTGTTGCTCAGATCTGAAAGGATTGTTGATGGCAAAAATGTGTGGCATTTCATATAGCCTAAGGTTTGACCCTTAGCTAGCTTTCCTTACTTTACTCATAACGGACGATCCCCAATATACTCAGACATATCAGCACGACAACCCGCTGGCTGGGCGTCCGGCCCATCCATCAGGTCGGCACTAAAAACTTACTAAACTAGTTGAATTCCCCGCGCGTTGCTGCGGGATTTAGATTTACATTAATTAAGCAGTGGAGATGCAAATTAAAAAATACTGTGTACCGAGCTGGAGCTAGTTAGAAGCATATATATTTGGATATCTTCAATGATCAAACTATAGTAAAACCAAATGTAGCTGTATGTGGCATCACTTTCTTGGAACATAAATATATTGAACGGGTAAGCCGTAAGCATATTGTGGTGACAGCAACACTATTTTACAATTGTGAATTTCAAAGAAATGAACTAATCAGCCATTAAAATAAAAGAAAAAAAAAGAGGAAAATATGAATAGTGCATACCATATTGTTTTTCACGTAGCAACTTGTGTGGATAACTTCTAGAACTGGGCAGTGGGAAGGGAAGAGGCAGTAGATGAATTGCAGCGGTAAACTGCAGGCAACAATACAGGATTGGTAGTGTAAAGAGTTTCTTTTTTGTGATTTATAGCCTAAGTGATTGTCGGAGGAATTGTGAGGTGGTGTAAATTAGTACCGTTTCTCTCCTTATCAGGTACTTGAGTTATGTCATAGCCTTCGGTAGAGCGATTGTGGAGAGAACAGGAAGCCCATTGGCTGGAGGCTTCATGAAATGGATGGATGGGATGTGTCTCGAGCTGTGATCCACCGGATGACATTTTTCAAATGATGTGGCAGCATGAGAGTTGAGCTTTAGATGGTATGACCTTAATAGATACTAGCTGATACCCCGCGCGTTGCTGCGGGAACTTTTAAGCTAGAAGATGGGGAGAAAATTAAAGTACAAAGTTAAAAAAATATATATGGGATATAGAAAAGAATTAGAATAGTTGTCCTCCTGGTGAGGGTTGAAAGAAGTAAAGAAATTATGGCTGCCATTATCGTGCTATCAATTTAATAGTAAATATATGAATGTTCACAAACAAACAATCAGCAAAGAAAGAGAGGATTTAACAGCTGCATTCAGTTATGACATGAATCTGGAGTAAAACTCAAAAAAAACATGAATCTGGGGTAATATAATATTATCATTATGCTTTCCGTGATGTTATACTATTATACATGCAACTATGGTTCTGCCTGACCAATTAGGGTGGCCTTGCACATCTAAAACTTGTGAATTTCCATCTGTAGTAGCATATTTCTTTTTTTAAAAAAGGTAAATTTTGCGTGAACAAAATTTCGTGTCGGTTGATCAAATCTGCTATGACAAAGTAAAGAAATGGTTTAACAGAAAGTGGACAGAGCTTTCCATTGTAGTCTTGATTTGCATAAGGCGACTTTGGCTATCTTGCAGAAGAATGTTCTAGGTCTGAAAATACATGCAAAGAACAATCTCGGATGAAAACTTTACAATTTTGCAAATTAGTTACTGCTCATGCAAATGCCTACACATCCTGATATCTTGACATACACCGAAACAAATGTATTTCATTGAAAACTTAGAGCATGTGAAACGCAAGGAGCAGTACAAATTTGCAGCTCGAAGTTATGGCAGAAAGAGCAGTCTACATTTTAAAGTTAACTATACTGCAAAATATGGAAAATAAAATATATTATCAACCTTACCGAGATTCTATTCGTGATCCTTGAAGGTGAACTGAAATCAAGCAAGACTCTACAACCATGAAGGATACCAACTGGTAATAGTAGACAATAACTGGTAAAAATGTTTTCAGGCAGCTGAAATAGTAGACAATAACTGGTAACTGAAATAACAAAATAAGGATATCAAATGTACACCATACATATTAGTTTGCTGAAAGAAAGAAATTATAATTGATGCATAGACTTTCAGAGATTTCCCTTTTACCTGAATGTCCGAAGAAGGACATACAAAGCTCCTGCTATAGTGCTATAATATATATCCAAAGGGAAATCAATTAATTGATAGGATCATAGGAACCTGCAGATATGAAAAGGAACATCAGCATGAATTTAGCCGAACCACCAATCTGAACACTGACGTAAACCCAATAATAAGATTGCAAGAACACAATGGGGGGGGGGGGGGGGGGGGGGGGGGGGAGAGAGAGAGAGA
Organism: Eragrostis nindensis; assembly: GCA_012490785.1. Lineage (NCBI taxonomy): Eukaryota > Viridiplantae > Streptophyta > Magnoliopsida > Poales > Poaceae > Eragrostis > Eragrostis nindensis. Next base: position 43,885 of record JAAXCT010001941.1, read on the forward strand.
GAGAGTCTAATGGGGTGAAAGGATGTGCATGGTCGCATGCAGGATGAGGTAAAAAAGATAATGAAAGGGTATTTAAGGAGAGGGAGCAACCGATTGCAATTTGGAGAGAAAATTCGTGAGACTCTTCAGTTTATGGCATTCATGAACAATAATGGGAGGAAGCAACCGATTGGAATTTGGAGAGAAAAATCGTGAAACTCTTCAGTTTATGGCATTCGTGAACAATAATGGGTTGCGGTGGCTGCTATGATTATTTTATTTAAGGAGAGGAAGCAACCGATTAGAAATAGGAGAGAAGAAAATCGTGAGTCTCTTTAGCTTATGTCATTCATGATGGATAATGGTTGCGGCTGCTGTGACAGTTTTAGCTTGGGGATTATGTAGGTTAAGGAAGGAAAAAGAAACAGACGTTTTTTTTAGACCAGAGAAACAGATGGATTGGATGGTTAGATGTAAATCCAAGTTGATGATCTAACGGTGACAAAAATTGAGGTGATGTGGCTTAATGTGGTTGCAGAGAAATAGGAGTTAATGATGTTTAGTCGGTTGCACTTATAAAGAAAGAGTAGATTATAGATTATATGAGATATAATTAAGGGAGACAAAAAATCTTATCTGGAAACTTTTAATGAAATAGTAATTAGCAAGACGTACGTAAATCAAAATCGCCACAATAAATCATTTGGAAAGCATGAGTAGCGCAGGAAATGATGGCCATTAAAAACCGTGAATTATGGTGACTAGCCTGGCTATTATATTATAAATAATTTCTTTCATGCCGTCCGTCCCCCACCCCTGCTATACTTAGGCATAGTGCAACAGCATTGCATCATTCCATTCGATCAGAAGACAACAAACACTCGCAAAGAGCTGGAGCGTTGCGCTGCTTTAGAGATGGAGAAGGGCATCCATGCGCTGCCTTCCTTTCGCTGCTGCTGATTTGTTCTTTTGCAAATCAAGCCCAATGTAAGTGAATATTTTCATCTTTGTTACAGAGCGTGCAAAGGTATGCTCGTGTAGACTTTCGATCATTGATGTTTTCTTTTTCTTTTTTGATAATCTTTGACAAACAGCCCGAGCCATGTCTGAACTGGATGGAGAAAAAGTCGTTTTTCCTCCATTGGGAAATTGCTTCAAGGGTGATTTTCTAAATTGTCATACGAGGCTTCATTGCTGGTGTTGTGATGGCCATGTGGATGTGTGTACTCCGACAAAGGAAGAGTGCCGACAAAAATGTCATTAGTTAATAAGATTGTATGAGTGATATTAATAAGTGGCTGAAAGTGACCATAAATGATAAGAATAAGAAACAAATGTTGTGCACACTGTTTGCACTATTAATTCAGTTTTCCTCTCACCGGTTGATTGTTTGTTTGGTTTACATCTGGAGTCTACTTTCGATTGTTCTCCTCTTATTGGTTAATTATCGATTCAGTTTTCCATGACATCTCGATTCTTTACCGCCATCTGTTATCGATTGCCGGCGTCTGCATGGGCTGGGAGAAAACTGGGATGCGGTGAAAAATTGTCGCCTGTACGGTACAGTTCAGTCGTGTGGCATCTTCTGGCTGGCGCTCGCGGCACCGTTGCTCGTCATTTGCCCAGTCCCCATAATACGGACTGCCACAAATGTTACTCTCCTCTGTTTCAATTTATTTGTCACTCTAGCTCTGTTTTTCTGTGTCTAGGTTCACAACATTTTCATGTGAACCTGTTCATATTCATAACATCTCATGCGAACCTGGTAAAGAGCTAAAACGTTAATTATTTCGGGATGGAGGAATAATAAACAAAGGCAAACACCATCATAATTTCGAAGAAATCAGAAGTTTTCTCAAAGCTGGGAATTTGCGATGCCTGCAACTGCCCACTTTCTATTTTGATTGCAAAGTCCTACATTTGGCGGTGGTGGCTGCCCAATTTATGATTTGATTGCAGAGTCTTATGTTTTTTTTTAGTTTTCTAATTCAGTTTTGTATAACGTAATGACACATGGTTAATGTCTTTGTTTCCACATGTTAACTAATGTGCCCCATCATTGTTTCTCTTAAAGCTGATTTACCTTCTCCAAAAGATATGTGTGTGATGAGGGATGCACTATCTATGCAATGACTAGTCTGCAAAAATAGACATATAGCATGTGCGTTAACCCTTGTTGCCGGCAGAAGCAGAACGAGCAGAAATTGGTGGCGCAGTACGCCTGCAACTTGGGAATGAATACTAGTGTACACGACGTTTCCGAAGGCCTTTTTTGGTAACCTTTGTTGGCCCTCAGCACCTGAATGATGCCACCGGTACATCGCGGTACGACAATGAGAATCAATTCGCTCGTATTCTTGTGTCATGGATTCGACTCTGATTATGGTGGCAGCCTGAGCTATGGTGGCACCACTTCGAGGGTGTTTTAATTTCTTGATGCCGCTCATTCCAGAATCTAGAGCCGTGTGGTTGTGTGTGTCGTACACGAAGCAGGCCCGAGTGCTTGTGGTTCGCTCATCTCAATTTGATCTCAGACAGTCGCTACTATACAATACCTTGAGTCGTATATATAACTTTGACCAGAGTAACGACTAACCACTATTGCTAGAGCTTAACTTATGCCATTGTACCATGTCCTACCCGCTCGTTCTTTATTGCACACCCACGCCCACTTTCTTCTCTCTTCGTGTTCACCCCTCCAGCTCGTGCTATCATTTATGTTCTCCTTAGTCTCATACATTTTACGCGTGATTAATCTTTTAGTTAAGCCTGTTAAACACCTTTTAGTAGAAAAAAAAGCACGTCCGCGAAACAGATCTTCCGAATGAGCCACTGAAGTTTTAAACATGGCAGATCCAGCTGAATAATCAAGCGTTGGATCATTGTGTAAAAGTACCAAGTGCTACTGATACTGAGCACCTTGCCGACGACGGGGGCCGTCGTCGTCGAAGCCCTAGTGATACCGCCGTTGGTCGTCAGCAGCGGCGCTTGGGACTCCGCGTCACCGGTTGCCTGGGATGCCATGGTTTCCTGTCCTCGTTTAGCATCGTGATTAGAACATATAATTGAGATTTGTGCTTGTAGCTATGTAGAAGCAAGGAACATTTTTGACGTGCGATTTGGGGCACTTTAGCTCCTCGGCAAGGCAAAGAAGCACCATCTGTTTTTTAAAGCTCGCATTGCGCGCAGCGATGCGGCAGGGTCATGTCAGTGCGTCTGTCATTCATCAAAATAGCATAACTTCTCGTCTTGTATATTATAAACTTACTCCAATTGTCACAACCTGAAATTATAGACTGTCTTACTGTCTATGTTAGGCTCCCCACTATCATCACAACCAGGAATTCTGCTTTCATCAATTGTCGGCAGAGCGAGCAGAGAAATTGGCAGCACTGTACTATCGTCCAACTTACCTCTCGCCTTTCCCCCCTATTTTTCAAATTTGCAACAACCAATATATCGGCCATCATACAGGAACATTTCGCATTGCGGTACGATATAAAACTCTGATTATGGCGTTAGCCTGAAGGAACTACGCGGAAGTGGCAATCAAGTCAATTGAAAGATGTCTTGTCTTGCGCCCAACGTGATCCAACTTATTGCGAATCCGAGGTGGTCACAGATATATATATATTCAAGTATGCTTAAATAAGTCACTACTAGTTCAGTCTCAATTATGGTCGGATGCAAGTAAAATTGTGTTAATAGCAATGTGTTATATGGTAATTTAATTCATACTTGCACTAAAAATTATGACCTATTGATCGCGGCCACGGGTCACCTATCAACACTTCGTTTGAGCTCCTTACATGTGACCATACACCTCACATAAACATGCCTCAAATTTCAGGCTGTTCATGTACATATTCTACTGTGGGCCTCTGATGGGTAATGTCTACATATTCTGTTGGATTTTCGAAGTAGTGATAATAAAATCATACATGTGAGTTTCAAAAATCTTATATATAGGACATGTCAGTTAAAGTCAGAGGAAAAGAGACTAGGATCACCACTTGTTAGGAAACAAAATTCGTATAAAGGAAAGGGTCTAGCAGGTGAAAAAGGCTCATATTTCTCTACTCTGAGCATTGCTTGTAAAGATTACTTATTCTAGTGATTATGTCCACTGTTATATTTTTTTAGATAATGGAAACTAAAGTCTCCAGCCTCTGCAAAGCACGCAGCCTGGTTTTGTTTTTATTACAAACGTTCAGTCATCTAACAGAAATACTAAGAGAGTAGAAAATAAATCAAGAAGGACAAAGTCTATTATGGAATCTCCATCCGTGGCTAGCAAACAGCTCCAATGCAGCGGCCTCCAACGCTGCACTCACGGAATGGATGTTCTCCCTTGTCTCCTCCGGCTGCAATAGCGCCTGTTGGTCGTTTGTACGCACCTACTTATATACCGCAAGTGGGCGGTGTACAGTTGTAGCACTTTTCCCTTAGAGTATTCCAAGGTTTAATATCGAACCACAGAGAACAAGCGGGACTTAAACTATTATTTAAACTACTAAATTAATGTAGAGGTGAAAGAGCCTGCGGTTGTAACAAAGTTATGAAAAGGATTCTCTCCTATGGTTTGGGGTACTGGCATGCAACTCTAATTAATGGTCGATTGATAGGTTTAGTATTCTACAAGACACGGTGGTTTCGTTCTCCTCTCGCCCTGTCACGACAAGGGTTAATAGCTCCCCACTGGTTTCTTGCACTATGATAATAACGTATTGATCAGATACGAAATAAAAGCATCACGTAGACTGAACACATCAAAAGAGTATTGTAAGTGTGAGAGTTACATAACCAGATTTCCCTCGCCACGGAGAGAATATGAGATCTACTCACGCATCATACTGCAACACATGAACATGGCTATAATAGGACGCGGGATTTTAGCGTGGTCTCACAGGTGCCGATCGGCACGGCAGTGTGCCGGTCGGCACAATCTTCCTTTTTGGTGGCGATGATCGGTGATCGCCGTCTTCGCCGCCACAACCTTCAACCTAGGTCAAAACCTCTATCTGTCTGTCGTCCTCTCCGTTTCGCGACCCCGAACTTCTCTATATAATTCCTTTCGATTATGGGCTGGACTTCACCGACTCCAACTCTGATATTTCTTCTGGGCTTCATATTCTGCGAGTGGGCTTCATGTTTGGGCTCGACCTCCGTGGTGCCGGTCGGCACACGTTCGTGCCGACCGGCACGGCCTCTAATTTCTCCGTTCTTCGGTCCTCCGGCAGCTCTTTATCCGTAGTCTCTCAATTTTCACCTATTTCCTGCAAATCCTTCCGAATACACAGAAACTACGCATATATATAATAATGGGGTTAATTGTTAGCAATAATGACATAATAAGGCATTACAAACACCAAATTTGTCATATAAAATTGGTACCTAGAAAGCGCCAACAGCTCCCCCACACTCAAATCATTGCTAGTCCTCGAGCAATACAAATCAAGAAAATCACCACCGTGCTCTCGTCATGCTAAGAAGCAAAAACTCTCACAAGTCTTCAACTTAGCTATTGTCAATCATCTCGTCGAATTAGTATCCCTCCACAAGACTTTCTCTCAATTTTTGAAAACAATTTCACCTCAAAACTTGAGTCGACCAAATCAATCACAAGGCTTATCAAACAAATATTTTTGTCTCCCTTCATATCACGTAAGAAGAATGCAAAAGCTTCAGACTTCATTCAATCGTTCAAATGTATTTCCTTCCCTCTCCTAGTCTATAGTATAAGGCTCTTCTGTGGATCTTGGAAAGTAGTATAACCAAATTGAATCGAAAGAACAACTAAGTCAACAAATCGCTCAATCATGCCTTCTAAAAGGGAGCTTCCATTATGAGAATACAGAATATAAGCACAAGGATCAATGGTAATACGAAGTAGATGAGAATGAACGAGATAGAATTAGGATAAGATCAAGCTTTAAGTATATACAGATCCCTGGAAATTTTAACTCTTTCTGCAGTTTGCTTCCTCTGATATTCATACATTTTTTTTCTCTTTTCGATCTTTTTTCCTTTATTTTTCTTCTGTGCCGAGCGGCACATGCTTGTGCCGGTCGGCACCTGACCCATTCTTCTTTTTCTTCTTTTTATTTTACTGCAGACTGCTATCAGAGCATGTTTTGAATCGAAATCTGTCTAAACTTCACATTTGCTTGTAGGTTGTATCAAGGAGGAGGGAGAAACGATGAAATATCAGTTTCTGGATAGAAAGAATTTGATGATAGATAGCTAGCAAACTGAGATGAACAAATGAAACTTCTCCCCTCTAGCTTAGTCGTAATCAAGAGCAAAGAGTTGACAAAGACGTCTTCCTATCAAAAGGCTTATGTGTAGGCTTCTCTCATCTCATTTGGTTTAGTGCAATAGGTACAAAATCAAATCCTTGGCTAAATGCTTCAACTATGATGATAGAAGGGGTTTTCAAAAAGTTGGTAAACGAAGCCAAGCGATTATTCAATGAACTCAAGTAGATTGGCAAAACGATCGTCAAAAACAAAATCAAGAATATGGAGTAACGCATCGATTCGACAACTAATCACCAACTTTATTCAAGACATTGCAATCATTCTTGACCTCGAAGCTTAACTAAGCACACCATCTCAAACCTCTCTAAGAAAACTCTCACACTTTCACACACTAACTCAAATCATCCTAAAACGAAGCAAATGACCTTAAGAAGTGTAAGGGCGAATCCCCCACACTCAAACCTTGCAATGTCCCTATTGCAAAAGAAAAACGACTAGACCAACCTAATCTGAAATGCCATGCCTCCTCAACATGCTAAAGATGCTTCGAATGTTTTGCATGAGAAAAGAGTAATCCGCCGCAGCCATGCTCTCCATGTCGTCAATTCGTATATCAATGTCCCGATGGTGCCTATAGCATCTCCATATCATAATAAAGACGTTCGATGTTTCTTCTGCAGATTGGGCAACAGTTGGCAGGACGACCATGACGCTCATCTCTCAGGGGCGAGTTTCTGTTAAATCCCCGAGGTGCCGGTCGGCACGGGGTCCGTGCCGGTTGGCACGAGGCACCATTCGCCTGATGACGCGTCCCTGTACTTCCTTGAGCTCCTGCAAGGCTTCCTGTAGCTCCTCCTGCACTAGGTGGTTCGGCATCTACAGGTTCTGGCTCGTCTTCCACCGGTTCCTCGGGATCTTCTTCCGGATCCTCCTCGGAAGCTTCTTCCGGATCCTCCGCAACAAGATTAGCTAATGGGTGTTCATGCTCAGGGGATGTCTCTATATAGCACACCGATTCCGAGGTATATCTTGCTCGTGGCTTTGAAGAAAGACGAGCGGAACGCCTAACTCCCTCTATTTCCCTTGATCTCTTTGGTTGTGGCTCATCATCAGAGGAGTCATCAGATATCTCAACAAAATCCACAACCTTGAGGTCGTGCCGATCGGCACAAGATTCGTGCCGGTCGGCACGCCTGCCGTTCCGTGCAAAATACGCTTCTAGATCTGCCAGGTTGCGTGCTCTCCTCTGTGCAGCATTGTCCCTGTCAATACGCCTCTGAATTTCATCATTGATCTCTTTAGGTGTCATTCGTCCTTTAGCAACGGGGAATCTATCACCAAAGACGAAAGTCGCAGGGATGCATTCAGGATCAGCTAGATAATTCTCAATCTGCCTCTGATGGTCTTTCAGACAGTAAAAACACTTACATCCAAAACCTCTGGTGTTCTTGTGTATCATCTTCTCTTGGAGATCTTCCCAGACGGTCAGGACGCGTGGGAGCACACCGTGCCGATCGGCACCGGCTGTGTGCCTGTCGGCACCACCATCAGAAGTCCTCCCATCGTTCAGCCGAGACCTATAGATGGTCAGAAAGCAATCCCTGTCTAACTCTTCCCTCTCGCTATCAGTAAGGGTTGATTCAAAAGCGATAAGATCATCATATGTCAAAGGACGTTCCATAGAGATAAGTCGATCCATTATGTACCTACCGGAGACTGGCATGCTATCATCAATAACCTTTGATTTACCTTTGTGTACTAGCACTTCTCTGACCTTCTTCCGAAGGGCTTCATCCATCTCCTTCTTCTCTCTATTGAACGCATCCGCTTCACTCTTGTACATCCATCGTTGCTTCAAGTGCGACCAGGCAATCGGATCGTCCTCGGTGGGGTTAAGGCTCCTGTCGCTCTCCCATAGCAGAGTCTTGCTCATTGGCGAAAGTTCGCCGCCGCGCTGATCGGCACCGTCGCTGAGCCGGTCGGCACCAAGGCCGTGCCGATCGGCACCACCCCCTCCGCTGCCAAATCCGCCGCCTTGCATTGCTCTCTATTCTAGGGTTCGGTGGAAACTCTGGCGGCGCTCGATTTTCGGTGATGAGATCCGAGACGACTCCTTCATATATATATCCTTAATTCTTTTGATCTAAACGGACTCTATCTCTTAAATTTGGAAGTCCTCGAAGCATGTCTTGGAGGAAGGGCAAAAACTCGACTCAAAATCGACACGGACTCGCGCGTGCCGATCGGCACGGACTTGTACCGGTCGGCACGGAGGCAAATTTGCCTCACACGACTCAATAAAATCAAAGAAACACAAAACACACAGAAAAACAGCAAAAACAACAGCGCTTTTGTTTTACGTTGTTAAGCTCGACCACCCAATCACTCAATCCACATAATATATATCAAATGACTTTAACTCAAAAGTGTCGGGTTCAAGATATACCTTTAGTCGTTGGCCATTCACCGTGTATGTATTTTGCTTTCCATCCACTATTACAACAGCTCCGGAAGGAAGAACTTTATGAACAAGATACGGTCCATCCCATTTGCTTTTTAATTTGCCTTTTCCGAACAACCGAAATCTTGAATTGAATAGTAGCACTCTGTCTCCTTCGTGAAATTCCTTTTTCAATAGCTTCTTATCATACCACTTCTTTGTTTTCTCTTTATAGATAGCTGCATTCTCGTAAGCTTTTAAGCGTATTTCCTCGAGTTCACTAATTTGAATCTTTCTTTTCACCCCAGCAGCATCTAAATCCAAATTCATCTCTTTGATTGCCCAGTATGCCCTATGTTCTAACTCCACAGGCAAATGACAAGTCTTTCCATAGACAAATTGATAGGGTGTCATACCTATTGGTGTCTTGAATGCTGTGCGATAAGCCCAAAGTGCGCCATTCATCTTATTTGACCAATCCTTTCCTTCTCTTGTAGCAATTTTCTGGAGAATTCCTTTCAACTGCTTATTAGAGGTTTCTGCTTGACCATTGGTCTGTGGATGATAGGCTGCTCCAATTCGATGCTGAATACCATCTTTTCAAGGTTTTAGTAAACTCATTTCCAGTAAAATGAGTTCCACCATCTGTTATAATAACTCTAGGAACACCATATCTTGAAAATATGCACTCATTCAACATCTGCTTGGATTCATGAGTTGTACTGACTCGGCATGGTATTGCTTCTACCCACTTTGATACATAGTCCACAGCAACCAGAATATATTCATAGCCATGAGAATTAACAAACGGTCCCATAAAATCCATGCCCCAAACATCGAATATATCAACTTGCAAATTATACTTCAAAGGCATAGCATTACGAGCATTAACATTTCCAATTCTTTGGCATTGGGGCAATCTAGCAACATACCTCTTTGCGTCTTCATGCATCGTAGGCCAATAAAATCCACTAGCCCATACCTTCGCTTGTGTTCGAAAATGCCCATAATGTCCACTATACTCAGATGAGTGGCACTTTTCCAACATGCTTTCGCGTTCGTCACGAGGTACGCACCTTCGAACAGCTCCATCTTCGCAATATCTGTATAAATAAGGATCATCCCATATGAATTTCCTCATTTCACTGACAATCCTCCTTCTTGAATTCTTACTATAATTATTGAGGTTCCTTGTGAATCCATTTATGATGTCTTGCATCCAAGATTCCCGATGGTCCTTAACTAGAAATAGCTGCTCTTGCGCCATGGCATCACTAATGCATCCTTCCTTTTCCTCAAGCATCAAACGAGATAGATGGTCTGCTACTGAATTCTCAATCCCTTTCTTGTCTCTAATCTCCAAATCAAATTCTTGCAACATCAAAACCCAACGAGCAATCTAGGTTTCGACTCCTTTTTAGAGACAAGATATCTAATAGCAGCATGATCCGTATAAACAATGACCTTAGAGTTGAGGATGTAGGATCTAAATTTCTCAAATGCAAATATAACAGCTAGCACCTCTTTCTCTGTTGTTGTATAATTAATCTGGGCTTCATTGAAAGTTTTACTAGCATAGTAGATAGCATGTACTTTACCTTCTTTTCGCTGTCTAAGAACCGCTCCTACTGCATAATCACTTGCATCGCACATAATCTCAAAAGGTAAATTCCAATCCGGAGGTTGCATAATAGGTGCAGAGCATAAGGCTTCTTTCAACTTCCGGAAAGCAGTAAGTCTTTCATCGTTCATCTCAAATTCAGCGTCCTTTTGCAGCAATTCCGTCAACGGCTTGGCAATCTTTGAATAATCCTTGACAAATCTGCGATAAAAATTTGCATGCCCAAGAAAACTTTGCAGCGTCTTAAGATCAGTAGGTGATGGCAACCTTTCAACTGTGGATATTTTAGCTTTGTCTACTTCAATGCCTCGGTTAGAAATAACATGCTCCAAGACAATCCCTTCGGTTACCATGAAGTGACATTTCTCCCAATTAAGAACTAAATCAACTTCTACTCACCTCTTAAATACTTTCTCTAAATTTGCTAAGCAGTGATCAAAATCAGTTACATGAACAGAGAAATCATCCATAAATACCTCCATAATGTCTTCAATGAATTCAGCAAATATAGCATTCACGCATCTCTAAAATGTGGCTGGTGCGTTGCAAAGGCCGAATGGCATTCGTCGATAAGCATAAGTTCTATAAGGACAAGTGAAAATGGTCTTATGCTGGTCTTCAGTTCTAACAGGTATTTGAAAGAAACCACTATAACCATCGAGATTGCAAAAATAAGAGTTCTTGGCTAACCTTTCAAGCATCTCGTCAATGAATGGTAATGGATAATGGTCTTTCTTTGTAGCGGTATTCAATTTCCTGTAATCAATGCACATTCGCCATCCTGTAACTGTTCGTTGAGGGATCAACTCGTTATTCTCATTAGGCACAACTGTGAGCCCTCCCTTCTTTGGTACGCAATGTACAGGACTCACCCATTCACTATCAGCAACAGGATAAATCATCCCTGCATTAAGAAGTCTCAGCACTTCTTTCTTCACAACTTCCTTCATGCCTTCCTTCCATCGTCGCATGCCTTCGACGACTGGCTTGGCTGATTCTTCAAGATTGATCTTATGTGTGCAAAAAGCTGGGCTTATTCCTTTGATATCATCAAGACAATATCCGATCGCTTTCTTGTATTTTCTCAGAACAGCAAGCAATCGTTTTGTCTCTTCTTCATTCAAAGTACTATTTACAATGACGGGATAAGATTTATCTTTGCCTAAGTATTCGTACCTTAGACCATCAAGAAGTGGCTTCTGTTCGACTTCTGGCGCTGCACCAGGATCCAGATTACCCAAAAGCTCAAATTGAAGATTTTCGCTTCTGTGCCGGTCGGCACCATCACTGTGCCGATCGGCACAGAGTGCATGCCGGTCGGCACCCTCTTGGATTTCGACCTCTTCCCTGTCTGATTCTTCAAACAGTTTATTTAACGGATCTGAGTATCCTGTACTGATTTCTTCATCCTTTTCTGTAAAGAATTCTTGGAGAGAGGGTGGGTCTTCGCTTTCTTGAATGACGGGTGGGTCTTTGAATTCAAAGAGGACTTCCTCTCCACCCAGAGTCAATTTGAGGTGACCTTTGCCAGCATCAATAACAGCTTGTACAAGCTTTAAGAAGGGTCTTCCCAAAATAATATCTTCAACTCCAACTTCACCTTTATCAAGAACAAAAATATCCACTGGTATAGCGTTCTTTTTTTACCTCAATGTTAATATCCTTGATAACTCCCAGTGGTTTAGTTCTCCTTCCATCCGCCATGATTAGCTCAAGCTCGGTTCCTAGCAATCTTCTTTTTATGTCATAAGGCATATCCATGAATGCTTCATACGTCATCAAACTGACGCGGGAACCAAAATCACATAATGCTTTAGGAAAGCTTCTATGCCCGATTTTGCACGGTATGTAAGGATCAACTTCCGTTCGTTCCGTAAGACCAACTGCATATACTCCGCATAATCCTTCATACGGCGACGGGACAAAACAACTATCAAATAGCTTCTTTGCTTGTTGAACCTCCATCTGATCAATTTCCATATCATCCTTGTATAACTTCCCCAATACTTCACCAATGATGACATTGTCCAGTATTTCTGAAGTTCTAGTGTTTTTAGGGAAGTTATACTGGACTCCTGTAGTAGAGGTATACCTTGGGTCATATGTTCTCCTCATGTTTAGCAGACTTGAGCTGAAATCTATAGGAATCCAATCCAACGGTTCAAACTCGTCCAACGGTTTAGCATTGCTCAAGGTTGGATCTCCTACTGGTATTGGAAATTTATTCACGAAGTTGTTTTCATGCTCCTCTAATATTGCAGCTTCAGTCTTCGAGATCCCCTTAACAGCAGGCACTGCGCCGGTCGGCACAAGGATCGTGCCGGTCAGTACGCAGGGCTCAACTGTGCCGATCGGCACAGAAGCTGTGCCGGTCAGCACCTCCTCCAATCTTGGTCTTTTTAGATCACCTTGCGCTGGTTTTTCTGTTCTTACTGTTAATTCGACTTCGGATACGATACAGCCTTCCGCTTCAGCTTTCGGTCCCAAAGAACCTTTTTCTAGCGTCGACCTTTCAAGGGGAATTGGATCTTTTTGGAATTCTTCACAATGCCTATGCATAGCTTCAGTCTTTGATATCTTGCCCAAAAGATCCAGACCTGCAGTGGCAGTTTAGTCGAGTAAACTCCCTCCAGCCGAACTATCCAGATACATCCTGGAGGTTCCTCCGAGAGACATGTAGAATGTCTGAGCAGTCAAGTTATCATCCACGCCCAAATCGGGCCCTTGCTTCAATAAAGATTGGAATCGTAACCATGCTTGCGTGAGGGTTTCTTCTTTCATTTGTTCAAACTTAACCACTTCTCTTCTCAGTTTCTGCACCTTCGGAAGCGGGAAGAAATGCAAACAGAAATTTCCCACAAGCTTATCCCAGTTTTCTTTAGCTTCTCGGGCTGCAGATTTATACCAATCCTTGGCTCTTCCATCTAGAGAAAATGGAAATAGCAACCATCTGTACCAATTCTGAGGCACTCCCTCATGCTTAAAGGTCTGACAGAGAACTTCTAGATCTTGCAGATGTGTGTACGGGTTCACGTCCTTCGTCCTAGAGAATTTGCTGTTCTCGACCATACTGATGATGGTCGGGTTGAGAACGTATGACGAAGCAGTGACTTTCTCGTCAGAAGTTTGTGGAATCAGCAATCCCGGAGACGGTAATGAATGCTCCCTAACCGTATGAGTCGGTTCAGGAGTACCCATCCTGAAAACACAGAAAGAAAACACAAAAACAAACTAGAAAAGAGAGGATTAGAGGTTAGTAGAATAAATAAATAGCAAAAGAACTGGCTTGTTCCCCGGCAACGGCGCCAGAAAATGTGCTTGTTGGTCGTTTGTACGCACCTACTTATATACCGCAAGTGGACGGTGTACAGTTGTAGCACTTTTCCCTTAGAGTATTCCAAAGTTTAATATCGAACCACAGAGAACAAGCGGGACTTAAACTATTATTTAAACTACTAAATTAATGTAGCAAAGATGTGTATGGAAAGGATGATTAACAACTAGAGGTGAAAGAGCCTGCGGTTGTAACAAGGTTATGAAAAGGATTCTCTCCTATGGTTTAGGGTACTGGCATGCAACTCTAATTAATGGTCGATTGATAGGTTTAGTATTCTACAAGACATGGTGGTTTCGTTCTCCTCTCGCCCTGTCACGACAAGGGTTAATAGCTCCCCGCTGGTTTCTTGCACTATGTGATAATAACGTATTGATCAGATACGAAATAAAAGCATCACGTAAACTGAACACATCAAAAGAGTATTGTAAGTGTGAGAGTTACATAACCAGATTTCCCTCGCCACGGAGAGAATATGAGATCTACTCACGCATTATACTGCAACACATGAACATAGCTATAATAGGACGCGGGATTTTGGCGTGGTCCCACAGGTGCCGATCGGCACGGCAGTGTGCCGGTCGGCACAATCTTCCTTTTTGGTGGCGATGATCGGCGATCGCCGTCTTCGCCGCCACAACCTTCAACCTAGGTCAAAACCTCTATCTGTCTGTCGTCCTCTCCGTTTCGCGACCCCGAACTTCTCTTTATAATTCCTTTCGATTATGGACTGGACTTCACCGACTCCAACTCTGATATTTCTTCTGGGCTTCATATTCTCCGAGTGGGCTTCATGTTTGGGCTCGACCTCCGTGGTGCCGGTCGGCACACGTTCGTGCCGACCGGCACGGCCTCCAATTTCTCCGTTCTTCGGTACTCCGGCAGCTCTTTATCCGTAGTCTCTCAATTTTCACCTATTTCCTGCAAATCCTTCCGAATACACAGAAACTACGCATATATATAATAATGGGGTTAATTGTTAGCACTAATGACATAATAAGGCATTAAAAACACCATATTTGTCATATAAAATTGGTACCTAGAAAGCGCCAACAGCGCCCAATATCGCAGCCAGTATGCTCCCCTGAAAGTAGCCTGCATAAATGAAGTATATTTTACATTGTTAAAGTAAATATCATTCCTGCAACGCCAAATAGCCCCCAACAAAGGGCCGCTGCACCCACAAGTATAAGCCTGCGCTCTTTTTTGTCCTACGTTTGAAACCCAAGTACCAAACATACGAGCGACCAAACTAGTTGGGTGTATACCCGTAGCTACTATGGCGACCCTCCAGAAGTTCTTAGCATGATGACAGTCAAAAAGGAGATGCTGAATTGTTTCATTACAATCACAAAAGCAACACTCTTATGACTGTCTGACCAATTCCGTCTTGCTAAGTTATCCTTTGCTAATATTACCCCTTTTAGGTGGTACCAAAGAAAGATTTCAATCTTTAGAGGTAGTTTTAACTTCCCAATAAATTTATGATGAAAGAGAGGGTCCTGGTTAGTTAAAAATTGGTACATGGAGCTGGCCGAGATGTCCACTCTTATATATAGGAACACAAGAGTTCTACGCTCGTCACCTCAGACTCCCAGGCATAAAACTCGGATGTGTTGTGATCATATTTATCCTGGTTCACTTGTTATGTGTTTTCTTCGGCAAGGGGAAGACTGAGGTCTTCATTCGGATCATTCCATGTGCGACATATGCTCGAATGGCTTTGGAATGCGAGGTATTAGGAAATCATGTCCAACATTGATTTATGTCTGGCTGATGAAATCACTGGATGCTCAACATCTGCCGATCCTTTGAGCTTGAAGATTCGTCACTTGATGAGAGGCCATCATTGCCGAGCGCGACAATACTAGATCGCACAACTGACTTGTCTTTCTTGGAGAAGGGCTACTGCTTCTTGTAGCCGGAAATTTTCGTTAACCAGGGGCCAGCATCGGTGGAGTGTCGGGACTCCATGCCCGAAGCAACTACACAAACCACCTATATCCTCCAGTTGTTGTACAGCAACCTCTTGGCCTTTTTGCCAGGTAAACACTCCATCTTTTACATAGATGATACAATCAAAGAAGATAGGGTAAAACCTCGAGCACCTGCCTATTTTCATCAAAAAAGGATAAAATCCAGTGAAGGCTTTTTATGTTGTAAGAGGTTAATTCAATTGAAAGCGTTACCATCAGTAGCACCCATGCTAGATATAGAATTATCATGGTTAGGCCTACACTTTGTAGTGAGCTCATGAGTTGCCTTAAATTGCATAAGGAGTTAGTTCCACTGAAAGTATTACCACCACTAGCATTCATTGAAGTCCAGATTTTTCTTGAAAAATAGGAGCACATGTTTTTATAAAAAATAAAGAAATTTTAACTATACATTATCAGTGTAAGAAAGGTTAGTCCCAGAATTTGTAGCAAGCTCATGAAATTTCAACTGGCTACACAATTGCTTATATGTTGTAAGAGATAAGTTCCATTGAAGGCATTACCACCACTATCATTCTTCGAAGTCTGGATTTTCTTCCAAGACAAAAACTTTAACATGGCACACATTTTTGTCAAGAAAATAAAATAATTTTTAGCAAGATTTTATATTTACAAATGCGTCCTCTGCGGTGTCATGTTGAAGAAACACTTGTTTCTAACAAGAAGATTTGGGTCCTCTCTCTATCCGTAATTGATATGATTCAGGAATATACGACAACATCATTGTTTATGTCTGAATATATTTGTTGTTTGATATTGTAGTGTCACAGAAACAATATCATTTTTTACCATTCTATTGCATTTTCTCGTAGTTGGAAAGAAGAATTCATGGATGACGCTGCTCTAGTATGCTACTCCATATATATGAAGATCTTTTAAGGCTCTTGAAAGGATCAAGGGCACCGAGAGGGGGGGGGGGGGGGGTGAATTGGTGTGTCAACAATTTCTCCCAAACGTACTTTAGGCGTGAAGCTAGCAAGACTAGATATGGTGATAACAAAAGCAAGCGATGCGCGCACACAATCTAGTCTATGCAACAAGCAACACCCTAGCAAGCAATTCTACCAAGTAGTAAAGCCTAACAAGCAATTCTACCAAGTAGTAAAGAGACAACCTATCATGCAATTTTACTAGCACATAAAGGTAAATGCGGAAGCGTAAATGCTAGTATGTAAAGGAGATAGAGATAGGAATGCTCATGATTTTTCCCGTGGTCTCGGAAGGGTGGCGCCTTCCCCTACTCCACGTTGGGTCACTCCCGCCGGAGTCTCGACCCCGTCCCTCCGCTCGATGGCGATCCCTCCTAGAGCACACTTCACCCTCCGAGTGAAGTCGCGGGCACGTCCCGCCGGGCTCGATCCCGGGTACTCTTCCGGAGGTAAGGCTCCGCACGTGATGCGTGCCAAAGGGCGCTCCACTAGTGATGCTTCTTTCGCACGGGAAGCTCCAAGACCGTGTACAAACTTGTGTTAGCTTCCACAATCTCCTTGGACAGCTCAACACCAACGCCTAACCGGTCTAGGCCTCGCCATAGACCAAGAGTAACAAACCGAAGTGACTCTCTCAAGCTCACACTAGTCTAGAGATCAAGTGGATGCAATTGCTACTCTCTCAAGCACTAGGATCACTCCAAATCCTTCACAAGTGCTTCTCTCCCTTGCTCTTGGCTCCTCTGAGTTTCCTGCACTCCAACAATGGCCAAGAGACCCCTTAAGGGGCGGGCAACCAACTATTTATAGGCTACCAACCCAAAACTAGCCGTTGCCCAAAAGTGCCCTGCGAAACTAGAGACCGTACAAAAGACCGTACTGTCCGGTCTCTTCCAGACCGTATTGTCCGGTCTCTATTTCCAGGCGCATCTCCATCTTCTTCTTCATCTCCAATGAAGACCGTACTGTCCGGTCCCTAGGACCGTACCATCCGGTCGATTGTCCGGTCTTTATTTCTTCCACTTCCAGAAACTTCTCTGTCCGGTCCTCATGACCGTACCATACGGTCCATTGTCCGGTCTTCATTTTCTCAGCATCCCGAGACTTCACTTCTCTGTCTGGATCTTCAATGAAGACCGTACCATACGGTCCCTAGGACCGTACTGTCCGGTCTCTACCGGATAAGCTGAAAACTTGATCCACTCTTGATCCTTGCTTCCAACTTCTTCATCCTTGGTTCCTCTTCTTCTCTTCAGCCACCCTAGCCCTCGAAAGACTCACTATGCATCCATATGATCTCTAACTTAGTGTGCGCTAAGAGAACCAATTCGATCCCTCTTGATAGTCCGGTTTTTCCTATGGACTCAAGCTAACATCTAACCAAGCAACACTCGCTTGGATCTAGCATGTCCTTAGCCTTGATCCACATCTTCTCCGCGACTCCATCAAGTTCTCGATCCGAATTGTCGAGGCAACCAATCACCAAGTCGTCGATAGATAGAGTATGTGAGACGACGCTTCATTGACATGACCATTTGTATATCCTACAAGGAAATGTTAGTCACATCAATATGGTCACCCAATCACCAAAACATTCATACCTTTGGGGTTTCCAAACTCCAATGGTCATGAAGCTTACAATCTCCCCCTTTTTGGTGATTGGTGACAACACATATCATAAGATAGAGAATGTAAAGCACAAGAGTGATTGCTGAGATAGGATATGAAATGAAGAACAAGTAAAACGGAGAACAAGGTGGTCATAGCTCAAAAGGGTATCACCTGCAAAATAGAGTTAGAGCACATGGGTGATATATATGGAATAAAAACATGAGCTATGACCACAACTCTGTGATGATAAGATTATAAGATATTCCTGCAAAAGCAAGTGAGTGCACATATCATCACAGAAAGAGGAAACCTGGCAAGAACCACGAAGAACCAAAAGAATATACAATGAAGTACCAAAAGATCTCCCCCTGGACAAAAGCTGTCTCACACTCCCCCTGAACACAAGATCACTCCACTACTCCCCCTAGACCTATACAAGATCTCTCTATCTCTCTCCCCCTTTGGCACCAATGACCAAAAAGAGAAAGAAGGAAAGAGAAAACTGCTGTCCTACGCGTCGGAGGCTGGAGGAGGTGCAGTGGCAGCAGGTGCTGAAGAACTGGTAGACGGCTGAGCACTGTCCTGCTGCTGCTGAGAAGGTGGCACTGGAGGTGTCCAAGTCCAAGTCCGCGGCATCCCCAAAGACTCCTGAGGCTGAAAGAGTGGTGTGTACGGCACCAGCGCTGTGAGCTATCCCAGGAGAGTCTGTCTGAAGGAGTGACTGCTCAAGCTGCCCGGCGTACTGGACTGCCTCTGAGTCTGAAGCTGAGTGAACTGAAGGAGAGGGTGAGCGACTGGGGGTCCAAGTGAAACTGCCAGTAGGTGAGCTGCCCTGGAAGGTGAACCCTGTGATGTAGCGAGAGCCTCACGTACCTCCTCGAGTGTACCCAAAATCAGTAAGATCCACTGCTGCATGCAGTCTCAGCTGTAGTAGACACAACCTCTGCCTGTGAAGCTGTAAGAACTGAGTCTGTCTGCACTGAGGTGGTCTGTGCTACTGTGTCGAAGTCAAGTGTACGAGCTGGCAGTGGTGACACGAAGAAGGGACTCGTCAGCTGAAGCGGTGAGAAGCTCGGAGCTGTAGAAGCTAGAAGGGCTGACGGAGTCATGGAGAGGCCTGGTGAAGAAAAGTACTGCTGTGAAGGTCCTGCCTCTCCAGTCAAACCAGCAAACGTGGACGTCGACGGCCCCACCGTAGGTGCACCAGCAGGTGAGATGGGAGCCGTGAGTAAGTGCTGAAGTACTGTCCCTGGCTGGCTGACTGTCCTGCCTGTGCCTGGGCAAACTGGTGCTGCTGCTGCTGTAGCTGCTGGAACTGTACTGTATCTGGTGACAGCACACCTGGAAAGGTGATAGGAGGGAAAGACGGGAGACCTGGCAGTGCCTGTCCAAAAAGACGAAGAGTCTGAGCAATCGCCTCAAAGCCAGTGAACAACGAAGACATGCCAGTAGCCAACTCCCTCTGAGTGTGTATGACGCTGTCCATCATCTGTCTGTCCCTCTCTCTGTCCTCTCTCTGACTCCGGAATCTCTACGGAGCTCTGCTAGCTCTGCACGTAGAAGTGCATTGTGTGTGTGCTGGAGCTGTAGCAGAGGCTGAAGGTCCTGCTCTAGAGTCCGGAGTAACGTCCTCAGGAATGGACTCCATATGACTACCAGTCTGAATATGCTGCTGGTCTCGGTAGCCGTGTCACCTAAGCCCTGTGAAGAACTCCCCTGCGAAGCTGACTCCCGGGTAGCAACCCGTCTGTCGGAGGCAGGTAAGGGAGTGTACGCTGTGGTCACCTTGGGCAGCTCATCGTAGTCCTCCTGAGACAACAACTGTAGCCTCCTCAGTATATAGCAGATCAGCGGTGCAAAGGCTAAGTGTCTGGCAGCAATCCCCTCAGCAATAACGTCCTCCATCTGGCACAGTATCAGATCTACCAAGTCAAAGCCTCTGTGCCTCAGCATCAACATCACAACCCACTGTGCTAGGATAGAGAACTGATCCCTGTAGCCACTCCTAGGCACAATGGTCCTGCTAAGAATGCTCCTGAGAACTCTGCCCTCATGTGTGAGTCTGGTGTGAGCTCGGCTGAAGTTCTCGGGGTGTGGTGGAGGAAAGGCAATACTCATATCCTCATCTGAAGGTAAGTGTCCTCAAGAGGTCTGCGGGGAGGCTCCATCCCTGGGTGAGCAAGAGGAAACACCCTAGTCTCGTGCTGAACAGTCTCTAGGGCCTCTACTAGGTTCTCCCTCGTCACTCTGTGGGGCTGCCCTCTGAGCATGAACCATATAGAAGACCGATCTGGGCAATCCACAGAGAAGCGTAGAAATCTATCACTATATCATAATCCCAACGCATCAGTGTAGTGATGATCTCCTGGAGGCCCGGGATAAGACAAGTGCTGAGTGAAGTCTGTCCGGCACCTCTGCTGGCAGCCTCTATGCTGCAGTGCTGGTGAGTAACAAAGAGCTTACTAGCTCCGTCTGTCCGCAGTCTGCTCCTCAACCAGCTGCTATCCTCTGCTGTAGTAAGGTCCAGAAGCGACCTCCTGCCTGTGGGTCGCTCCTGGCAGGTACCCAAGTCTCCTCACTGACTCTCCTGAACTTCTTGAGGACGGGGCCTGGCAGCCTGAGTGCGTCCTCAGCAAGCACGTCCCTGAGAGTAGCAGTCCTGTCAAGAGCACAAAACTTTACAGCCATCCTCTGCCTGTCACCCTCGGTGACCTCAGGGGGTCCGTCACCGGAGTGGGAACTCTCCTCTGCCTCTGACTCTGGCTGCTCCTGCGCGGTCCTCGACGTACCAACCTCACGGATGGACGGAGTCCGCTGCACTGTGACTCTGGCCCTGGAAGACCTCCTCGGAGTCTCCCCTGTCCTCCTGCAGGTGGGTCCCTGATCCGGAACCCTGTGTCTCTGCCAGTAGGTAAGTCAACATCTGCTGCCCTGAGGGCACGATCACCTCTGGATCACCTGTCCTGCTTCTTCTTCTTGGGCTGTGGATCTGGAGCCTTGGCCTTGCCCTTGTCTCTGTCACCTCTGCCCCTGCCTCTGCCTCTGCCTCCTGCCATCTCTGCTGACTGGCCTGCAGACAAGATAGGGCGAGTGAGCTTGGCTCACCAACCCGTCCACTGACGGCTGACTGCCAAAGATAGGACTAAGGGCTTGGCCCTCAATCCGTCCACTGTCTCTGCTCTCTGCTGTCAACTGCCCACTGTCCGCTGACCACTGCCACTGCACGATAGGAATAGACAGGGTATATGAGTATAGAATAACCTACTATAATCTAAAGCAAGAATCGTAGGTAAGCGCATGAATCTATATGAAGTCCTAGCGCAGAGGTGAAGGACACAATGCCGGCAAATATGCAATAGGGAACTACGGCATTGTCGACTATCGGTGGAGATCGACTAGTGTACATAGATCATATGCAATAGACACAATGTACCACTAACCGAGGAAATGCTAGTGTCGAGCTAGGTGTATGGTATGGAACGGAAATCGACACAAAGCGATTAACAACCAAAATGTCATAGATAAATGAAGTGCGACACTCGAACACTATGACACATGGCAGGCAAATGAACCTAAATTGCGAAGCATACATAGCAGTTCATACCGGTTCGCAATAAAGGAACAAATTTTGATCGAATTTCTAGGGATTTTCAATCGATGAAGGATGAAAGGCTCAAGCCCTAGGTAGGTATTGAAATCGGGCATGGCTACTGTGCAATTTGTAAAGCCAGGAGCTCACCGGAGCGACGGCGATCGTCGGAGTGATGATGCTCAGGCCGGTGAGGATCGCGGGAGAAGGATTCAACGCGCGAGAGGGAGATGAGCAGCAGCTCGTGGTCACGGCGATGGAGAAGCTCCTTGGCCGGAGCAACGTCGACGGCGTCGTCGTCGTCCTCGGCTTCAACACGGCGGCGGCGCGCGGCAAGGCGGGGGGAGCGGCGGCCGGCTCGGTGGTGCGGCCGGCGCGGCGCGGCTGCTAGGGTTGCGAGGGCGGGTGGCTTCGCGGTGGAGGAGCAGGCGGCGCGCCGGTGGGCTGGTGGGGGAGCTCGTCGGCGGCGAGGCGACGACGGCGAAGTGCGGCGAGTGGGGGCGGGAGCTCTTACGGCGGCGGTGGATTGATGAGGAAGCACGTAACACGCCGGAATCCGTTAGGAATTTCTTTAATTCGAATGGACGGTCAGGATTGAGCGACATCGGAATCAACGGATGAGATTGAAAGTATCTCGCGATGTAGTTAACCAGACCGTATGGTACGGTCATAGGGATCGTATTGTACGGTCTCCTTTCCACCCTGACAGATAGCTATAGAGACCGTATTGTACGGTCTAGAGGACCGCATTGTCCGGTCTCCTTTCTGCCTCAGGTTTCGAAGGATCTCGTGCAAAAGCACACCGTATTGTACGGTCCCTTTGACCGTATTGTACGGTCCAGTCCAGATATGCTGATTTTCAAGGAATTTCCTTCTAAGTCCAAGTTTCTCACACAAAAACCAAATAAACACCAAACATGGACTAGAAGGGGAACTCTCAAACACTCCTTTGAAAATAGACCAATATAGGTTGCGCATAGGCTTATAGTAATTTTTCAATCGGCAAATAAGAAGCAACCAAATAAGAACCAAATGCGATAAAACCAAAGGAGGGGTATGTATGAGTCCTTTGCCTATAATCCGTGCAAGTAGATTTAACCTTGAGGATCATTTAGCAAGACTCAATGGGCATGAAGCGCAATTCTTTTCTTTAGTCACACTTCTATGAGATGTGAGATCATATTACGAATGAAGCACTTCCTCATAGTGTGACAACTCCTTTGTGATTTCCTATATGCAATGCATGAGACAAGCATATCATACAAATGCAAGAGAAAATAAACATGCCATGTGATTAGCAAAGTTAAGACAACGCATAAAGGAAACCTACTCAAGGTCAAGTTTGAGCCTCTCTCAAGCTTACTCACTATGAGCCAAAGCTTGCCTTGAGTCCATCGGTCCACCAACTCAAGCATCCCCCATGCTCATAGCTATCTTGAGAAAGTTAGACCTTGAACTAATTTTTATGTTCTTTTCTTTTTAGTTATTAACATATGCATGAATGCAAACATACTAGTTCACAAAGGAGCACCTAGCTACCATGCAAGCAAATGCAAGAAAAGAAACTACTATGATACAAGTTGCCTCCTTGAAGAGTAGATTTGTCGATGAAGCACTCGAAGCTTGTGGTGGACGTTCATGAGTTGTCGTTGCGGCGCACGGTCCACCACCATCACCCTTCTAGGTCTTGTTCTTGGGAGCCCACTCGCACTTGGTTGGCCTCTCAAGGTCAACTATGCATTTGGGCACCCAAATCTTCCTCATCATCCTCCTCTTGTCGGGTGATCCAAGAGCCTTTGCCTTCACCTTGCCTTTCTTGTCCCTAAAGAGCTTGTAGTGTGTATTTCCATGGAACAAGTTAGCGTTCGGCAAAACCTTGGAACTTCTCACCTTGGGACAATTCTTGCTAGTGTGGCCGTCACGGCAACACTTCTCACAATAGTAGTCGTCCGCCATGAGGGGAACTACCCAAGGTGGAATGTCATCGTCCTTGCCAATGAGGTTGATGGCGGCGGGGTAGGAGCCGAGTCCCTTGTGCACGGGGTTGTTCACAAGATTGCGACCAAATATCTCCTTATGAATGGTCCTTCCCCTTGTGAGCCTCTCGAAGCCGTCCATCACCGAAGCTCTCTCCTCCTTGAGTTGATGATATTCCTTCAAGATTTTCTCATCAAGAGAGATGCTCTCAAGAGAGGGAGTTAGTCCATCACAAGTAATATATGAAGAATCGGAAATGGATGAACTAGAGGAAGAAGTGTTACACTTTTCGAGGAGGGATTGATGTTCTTCCTCAAGAACCTTCAACTTGCCGTTGAGCCTCATGTGTTCAACCTTGAGCTTGTCATAGCTTTCATCCAAGGTCATGAGCGAAGTGGAAAGGTGCTTGATCTCATCCTCTAGTAACTTGGACTTCTCCTTGAGCTTCATGTGATCTTCCTCAGCTTGTCATAGTCCTCATCAAGAGCCTTGTGAGAGATGGATAAGTCCCTAAGTTCACCCTCAAGTTGACGAACTCGGAAGGCGGCCACTTCATGTTCCTTCTCCAACCGATCAATGGTCTTGTCCTTCTTCATGATCATCTTGCGGTTAGGAGAATGCTATCCAAGAGTCCTCATATGTGGGCTTATCCTCCTCACCAAACTCTTCATCGGACTCGCTCTTCTCATCTTCACTACTATCATCATCTTTGGCCATCAAGCAAGTCGGTGGTGGTGGAGGTAGAGTCTCGGAGATGTTGGTGAGAGCTATGCCGGCCATCTTCTTTCCCTTGGAGGATGAGTCATCACTTTCTTCTTCATCACTATCATCATCCGAAACCCACTCTCCAACATAGAGTCCCTTGCGAGATGATCTTCTCTTGTCTTTGCCTCTAGAGCTTTCCTTCTGACAAACCTCTTCCTTGCCTTGTACTTGCTTCTAGGGTCTTCTTCTTCATCAGCTTGACTCTTGAGTCTTCTTCTTGCTCTTCTTGATTGGCTTCGGACATTCCTTGGCAAAGTGACCCTTCTCTCCACAATTGTAGCACTCGGCATCTTTCTTGTTGATGAATCTTCTCTTGAAGAGTTGCTTCTCTTCATGAGGAGTGCTAGATCATTGGGATGAAGTTGCAACAAGTCTTCAACGTCTTCTTCAAGCTCTTCATCACTTGAATCTTGAGTCACCACCTTCTTCTCTTCTTGCTTGACCCCTCGGATGCAAAAGCAAGATTCTTGGAGGGCTTCTCATCAAGCTTCTTGTCGAGGTTGTAGCTCTCGAAGGCGGTGATCTTCCCAAGTAGCTTGTGGGTTGTGAGGGCTTGAATGTCGGTGTTGAAGAGACATGTGATGAGTACTCCATATTTCTCCCTTGGGAGAATCCTCAAGATCTTCCGCACAAGGTCACCATCATCAATCTTGTCCTTCACACCAAGAGAGTTGATATCCTCTACAAGCACATTCAAGCGAGAGTAAGTGTCATTAATTAGCTCATTTGAAGACATGGCAAAGTCATCATACTTGTTCTTTAGCACATAGTATCTTTCCTCTTCACGTCCTTGGAACCCTCATGAATTTGTTGAATTTGAGTCCATACTTCATGAGCGGTACCCGCGGACTTGACTCGAGCAAAGACCTCTTTAGTGATAGCTTCAAACAAGGCATTTTTAGCTTTAGCATTTGCCTTTGCGAGATTCACATCAAGAGTACCAATGGGAGTCCTTAGAGAGACAACGGAACTTGTCACCTCCCATGCGATGGGGTCGAGAGCCTCGAGGTAAGCTTGCATGCGAGCTTTCCAATAGGCATAGTCGGTCCCATCGAACGGGGGCCCCATGATCTCTCGGCATCCTTACTCAAGGCGGTTAAGCCCTATTTGAGCAACGAGGCTCTGATACCACTTGAAAGGATCAAGGGCACCGAGAGGTGGGGGGGGGGGGGGTGAATCGGTGTGTCAACAATTTCTCCCAAACGTACTTTAGGCGTGAAGCTAGCAAGACTAGATATGGTGATAACAAAAGCAAGCGATGCGCGCACACAATCTAGTCTATTGCAACAAGCAACACCCTAGCAAGCAATTCTACCAAGTAGTAAAGCCTAACAAGCAATTCTACCAGTAGTAAAGAGACAACCTATCATGCAATTTTACTAGCACATAAAAGTAAATGCGGAAGCGTAAATGCTAGTATGTAAAGGAGATAGAGATAGGAATGCTCATGATTTTCCCGTGGTCTCGGAAGGGTGGCGCCTTCCCCTACTCCACGTTGGGTCACTCCCGCCGGAGTCTCGACCCCGTCCCTCCGCTCGATGGCGATCCCTCCTAGAGCACACTTCACCCTCCGAGTGAAGTCGCGGGCACGTCCCGCCGGGCTCGATCCCGGGTACTCTTCCGGAGGTAAGGCTCCGCACGTGATGCGTGCCAAAGGGCGCTCCACTAGTGATGCTTCTTTCGCACGGAAGCTCCAAGACCGTGTACAAACTTGTGTTAGCTTCCACAATCTCCTTGGACAGCTCAACACCAACGCCTAACCGGTCTAGGCCTCGCCATAGACCAAGAGTAACAAACCGAAGTGACTCTCTCAAGCTCACACTAGCCTAGAGATCAAGTGGATGCAATTGCTACTCTCTCAAGCACTAGGATCACTCCAAATCCTTCACAAGTGCTTCTCTCCCTTGCTCTTGGCTCCCTCTGAGTTTCCTGCACTCCAACAATGGCCAAGAGACCCCTCAAGGGGCGGGCAACCAACTATTTATAGGCAACCCAAAACTAGCCGTTGCCCAAAAGTGCCCTGCGAAACTAGAGACCGTACAAAGGACCGTACTGTCCGGTCTCTTCCAGACCGTAT
The DNA here is from genome assembly GCA_012490785.1 of Eragrostis nindensis. Taxonomy (NCBI): domain Eukaryota; kingdom Viridiplantae; phylum Streptophyta; class Magnoliopsida; order Poales; family Poaceae; genus Eragrostis; species Eragrostis nindensis. The sequence goes on from JAAXCT010001941.1 coordinate 70,464, forward strand.
TGTCCGGTCTCTATTTCCAGGCGCATCTCCATCTTCTTCTTCATCTCCAATGAAGACCGTACTGTCCGGTCCCTAGGACCGTACCATCCGGTCGATTGTCCGGTCTTCATTTCTTCCACTTCCAGAAACTTCAACTTCTCTGTCTGGAAATCTTCTGATGACCGTACTGTCCGGTCCTCATGACCGTACCATACGGTCCATTGTCCGGTCTTCATTTTCTCAGCATCCCGAGACTTCACTTCTCTGTCTGGATCTTCAATGAAGACCGTACCATACGGTCCCTAGGACCGTACTGTCCGGTCTCTACCGGATAAGCTGAAAACTTGATCCACTCTTGATCCTTGCTTCCAACTTCTTCATCCTTGGTTCCTCTTCTTCTCTTCAGCCACCCTAGCCCTCGAGAGACTCATTATGCATCCATATGATCTCTAACTTAGTGTGCGCTAAGAGAACCAAGTCGATCCCTCTTGATAGTCCGGTTTTTCCTATGGACTCAAGCTAACATCTAACCAAGCAACACTCGCTTGGATCTAGCATGTCCTTAGCCTTGATCCACATCTTCTCCGCGACTCCATCAAGTTCTCGATCCGAATTGTCGAGGCAACCAATCACCAAGTCGTCGATAGATAGAGTATGTGAGACGACGCTTCATTGACATGACCATTTGTATATCCTACAAGGAAATGTTAGTCACATCAATATGGTCACCCAATCACCAAAACATTCATACCTTTGGGGTTTCCAAACTCCAATGGTCATGAAGCTTACTGCTCTTGCAAGCGGTGGTGTGACTAGCTAAAGAAATTTTGTCACCCTACGTTCGACTATCACCATAAACAAGTATACTCTGTTTGTGCCCAGCGTCAGATCTTATATAACGTTGCGACGTGTGTAGATTCATTTTTCTCACCGGGAACAATCAACCACTATTTATAGTGCTAATTGATGCCATATTGTACCCCGTCGTATCTACCCACCTTGTGCTCATTTCCTACTCACTCGATCCTCCAGCTCTTGTGATCATCTATGTTCTCCTTAAAATTCTCAAAATATTTTGGCGTCACTAGACCCTGTCCAGTTTGGCCAGGCAGGAATTCCGCACACTCTTATTGATATGTATATTTTTTCCCCCAATTTTTCTGAAGCAGCCCAACTTCTCTGCCAACCTTTTACTGTTTACGAAACTAATCAATACTGTATCATAATCAGTATGTATACGCACGTAACAAGAACATAACCGATGTAATGTGCGCCATTGTGCAGGTCCATTCATGCGTTAGAAACATTTCAAAAAAATACGCACAGATGCCAATTTATTTACGCTTTCCAATTTTCAGCTTTAGGCTGCGATAATGAAATACTGAATGAAGCTTGTATCCATCACATCATGCTTAATCCTAAAAGTTTCTGTTATCGTGTTTTATTTGTTCTTTTATACGATCGCAAACCGGCCGGCCAGCTCGTTAGGGATAGGAACTGAACGATATTGGTCGGATCGGAGGCAAAGAGGTGCGTCTTTAGAACTTTGGACTACTGGATTTTGATTGTTTGGAGCCTGTTAGTAATAGTCAGATTAAATTATATAATGGAGTGTACGACACTCATACTAATTCAAAATTATATTTAAGGTGATAAATAAGATCGATCCATCAGATGGGATTAAGATCGAGTTGTTACCTACCTAATGATTTCATCCTCCGGTCTCCATTATATATCATCACCACTCACGATTAACTCTGAGAGACCCTTTAATCTTGCATGCACGTGATATAAATAGGTTTATGCTGCGCATACACATGCTTCTGTACTCTAAGACGTAGTACTAATGAGCCCTCATTTACGAGCTTATTATTTATTCCATCTACCAAACCCTTCGTTTGCTCATAAGTAGTGGGTTCTCATCAGCCCACCTGCCCAGTAGCTAGTCACCTCACATTGCTCCAACTCGTGCTAGTGTGACGAGTTTAGATCACTTGATCTGTGCCCACGCTCTAGCAGGTCTCGTTCTACTCGGAGGCCAGCAAATAGTAATAACCAAACTTTAAGCATTGTGCACTGACGTCTACGGAATGAGCGGCGTCAGGAAAACATCTCCGAGCATCAGAGTCACGCACTGCACAAATCACATGCTCCCAACGGCAAGCTTCTCATGGCATGTTTGTCCGAGAACAAGTTGGTCGCCACTATGCTGGCCCCCGTGGTCCGGGACATGGCGAAGATGAAAGCTCCTTGCAGAGACTCGTGGACATGACCTCCACGGGGTAGATGCGCGTACGCGAACCGTACCCCGACGCCACGAACAACAGCAGCATCCTGGTACGCTTGCTGTCGACTGGGAGCAGGCGAAGCCAATTTCTTGCTGCCTGCTTCTTCATTATCTCTTATTTTTTTGCGATGCGCGTCGTTTTAAGCATCACATGAGTGGAACACTACCTCAGGTGATGCATGTTGAGGCAAGGCAACATCACTGACGTTGAAGGACCGAGAAGGCGACCAGAGGGGGGGGTCAATAGGAGCCGATAAAAATTCTTCACAAGAACTTGGCCTATGTCCCAACCCACCTCAAGAACAACCACCAAGATCACACACACATGGAACGTGATGTGTTGACCTTAGAAATGATTGTGGAAAAGATACAAACACTTACGGAAGCAAATCAAGCAAAGACACACTCAAAAAGATGATCTGAAAAAGTCAAAACAGAGACCTCCCACCGGATAATCCGGCCAACTGTCAGATACTTCGGACCTGGGAAAGTACCGGACACTCCAAAAACTTGTCGGATACTCCGGCCACCGGATACTCCGTCAACTTGCCGAATAATCCGGCCCTGTCAGGACAGCACGCGCGCAAGCTCAAGAAAAATCTCGAAACCCGACCAAACGACCTCCAAAAATCACGAAATTTGAACCATAGCTTCGTCTTGAGATGGAGAACATCATCCAACAAGAATCACACCAAAAGCCCTAAGAAATCCATACGGATTTTGGATTCTACCATGAAGGGTAGGGTTTGGATGAACATGAGAGGAAAACTTCACCAAATCTTCAAATCGATGGTGCTCGTGCCATGGATTCGGTCAAAAACCTACCAAGAGTTGTTCTAGCACATCCTAGCACCAAGATCCCCCAAGAAATCCGCCCCAAAACGCATCACAAAAGGCGAATCGAAAATCACCCGAAAATAACTACGAAAATAGGGAAAATAAGAAATTCGGGATTCAAGATGAGGAGAACACTTTGTGGACGAATTGATGCTATGTATTGCTCAAAGATGTAGATGTCAAGCCACTCCTTAGCACACACAAACTAAGGATGACAAAAAGCTCAATCAAAGAGCCATCTCCTCTCTTCTCCCCTCTCTTCTCTCCTCTCTCTCAAGCCCTCTTCCACACACACAAGTGAGAGACAACACAAGGCTCAAGGGGGCAGCCACAACCAGCCACCCACCTTATCTCCTTAGACATTTCCACATCTCGGAAATGCCTCTCACACTACAACACACCCATACAACACATAAGAGCGTTTCCGTCCAACTTTTTCTCCTCCACCCGAACGCCGTCGGGGCCTTCACACCGTAGCTTCACCTCGAAACCACCTCCACGATGGTGCCACATGCACCTCCATCCGTCGTCGCCGGTTTTGAGGCCTAAACCGGGAAACCGCCTTGCACGCTTCTCAAAGCGCGACTTCCACCACCGGTTTTGAGGCTCAAACCGGGAAACCGTCCACCGCCGGTTTTAAGGCATAAACCTGGAAACCACCCACTACCGGTTTTGAGGCCCAAACCGAGAAACCGTCCACCACCGGTTTAGAGGCTCAACCGGAAAACCATCACTGCCGGTTTTAAGGCCAAACCGGGAAACCGTCGACCACCGGTTTGAGGCCAAACCGGGAAACCATCACTGCCGGTTTTAAGGCTAAACCGGAAAACCGTCGACCACCGGTTTTGAGGCCAAACCGGGAAACCATCTCGATGTCGACGCGTGTCATCTCGTCCCGTGAACCTCGCCGTCAAGTCTCCTCGGTCCCAGCCCGTGGGGACCCTTCACTTGCACCGGCCTCCCGTTCGCCTTTTGACCTTGGTCAACACGCCGTCTTCATCACCTCCACGGTTTTGAGGCCAAACTGCGAAACCCTCCGTGCTTCTTGTCCGCCACGTGTACGGTGTGGATCACCCTTGACCTCACCCGGCCTCTCGATCGCCTGGACCCAAGCCTCCTCGGTCCCAGCCCGTCGGGACCCTTCGCTTGGTCCTCCCGATCCTCCTGCCGTTGACCATCAAGTTGACTCCATTGACCTACACATCATTAGACAAGCAAACACGTTTCCTCATTCTCCGCCAATCATCCCAACACCTTCTCCAACTCCGGTTAGCCATACACATAATCATGCATATGCTTATGCAACCCTCAAAATCCCGCATTTCAAACCCAAACTCAAGTCCAACTCAATTCAACACCGTTGTCAATTACTCATTATCATCGAGAACCATGGCACATTTCAACATGGTTCCTCAGACGTTGACAGAAGCATGAGTAGTTTTTTGAAAGCAATCGGCCTAGCAAACTAAAGTCTGAACGATCGAGTGAACAAAGCAGTTTTGTGCCCGAATATTAGCCATTGTGGCATCCCGTGGACATGTGTGTCCCACCTGTGCCACTGATAATTAATGGCAGGCAAGGGATAAAATTTTATTACAATGGCGAATAAGGAATTGTCCCAAAATTTTACCCTTGAACTGTTGTTTTTAAACCAAAAGCAAGGAGTATGATTTTGGGGACCCGGGTTGCTAACAAAGATTAGCTTATTAACCAGATAGCGAAAGGGCCTGTAGCCTAGTGGTTTCAAGAGTCTCACTAGCACTTCAGGTCCTTGGTTTGACTCCTCGTGGGAGCAAATTTTCCAGGATTTATCGGCGTTGTACTTTCAACGGTAGCGACGTAGCTGTTGAAACGAGGCGCTAGTGATGACTTATCAATCTCAAGGATTTGCCTGCTCAGTTTTCGAAGATGGTCATAAGGGGGTAGAGTTTACGTATGTGCGTTCATAGGGGTGAGTGTGCGTGCGTTGTGAGTGTCTGAGTTGTACTGTGCAATCGCAAAGAAAAAGGCTTATTGGCCATATATTCCTTGCATTTGGGAACCACAAGAAAGCCTGCAAGATTCAGGAATAAATACGTCGTTTCAAAGAGACCTTAGCTTATAAGTAGTGGGTTTTTCATCAGCCTGGCTGCCCACTATAGCGTAGTCACCTCACATTGCGTGCATCAACTCGTTGTACTCGTGGTGAGTTGAGATGATTTCTGTGCTCGCTAGCTCGTATAGGTTCTTCTTTGAGAATAGCTAGCTAATTAGTAAAGCATCGAACACTAACGGCTACGTAGGGAATGAGCGGCGCCAGGAAAACATCACCGAGCAGCAGATACATTCAGTGTGCACATTGCATGCTACTATTGCCATGCATGGTTCGTATGCCTGTCGGAAAACAAGCTGGTTGCCACAATGCCGAGCACCTTGAGCAGTGGCCTTGTGGTAGCGGACTCAGCGTGGATCGATGTAGCAGCAAGCAATAGAATCAAGAGTGGTCTTTTGGTACTCAAAATTATACCAGTTCGGTCCCTGATGACGATTTTGTTCACCCCAACTTAACCTGTGCTTATCCGTTCGTCCTGATGAGTAACCATGATTTAGCAATATCGTTGCATTTTATCTTTACGCTAGCATTTATGAAAAATGATATTTATTTTAGTTTTTTTTTCAGAATGAGTACGACATTTAAACTTGCTTCCCTCATGAACTCATCATCATAAGTTGCTTCATTTCGCTGCAATGTTCTACTGATATTCGCTGGTTCAATATAATCATGAAGGAGCATGGAAATCCGTTGGAGTCTTATTGAGACTAGTGAGTACAGTTGGTGAAAGATGGCCGCTACGACTCTACCAGCACAATATAAGGCAAATGGGACTCGAAACAGCGAAAGATATCCCTCGAAACAATGAAATGGCCCTCCCATTGTGGCTCCACGCGCTTAGAGGGTACCTGACAGAATTAATATTAGGAGCGAGCTCCTTGGTTCGTTCGCCGCCGACCAAGCCGCAGGTCACGCCTGGCAGCACAAGGATGAGCTAGTGTTCTGCAGGAAATCGTGTGGCAGCTGCCCGGTGTCGAGTGGAATGCTAGACCTACTAGTGGTCTGAGCACCGTCAGGACAGGAGCCGCACTTAGAGATCCGGACAAACTCTGCTCCATCTTCGGCGAGGTATTGGTGCGGCGGCAACCCATGTAGAGAAGCACCCCAATACCTTCACATTGAGCTGTCTCCTCTACGCGAAACCATACACGGCTTCCAGAAGGTTTTCAGGTTTTGTGTCTCGGCAGAGGCATAGCTGCTTTAGCTTCAGGTCTGAGACAAACCACACATCCAGGCTGTGCTAGCTGCGGACCAGAGCGACCATAGGAAACTCAGGCCTGCACTATTAGCATCAAATGCATGTATTGCAAGCTCGCTTTATAGCACAGTGGCACCGGTTCGAGGATGTTTTGATTTCCTGATGCCGCTCATTCCAGAACCCAGAGCCGTGTGGTTGTGTGTGTCCTGCACGAAGCCGGTCCGACTGCTTTGTCATTCTCTCACATCGATCTGATCCGCAGCTGCTACTATACATTACCATGCCTCGTATATATATAACTCTGACAATAAAGTAACCACTAACTACTATCTCTAGAGCTAACTTACGCCATTGTACCGTGTCATTCCAACTCGTTCTTTATTACACACCCACGCCCATTAAGATATGATACTTTTGCATGCAGAAACACAAATAAAAACTTAAAAATAGTTGTGATGTACTTAAATTTGCAGCATGAGGATACAATAGGGGCTGAAACAAAATTTGGTTCGCTTAAAAGTTACTACTTCAACAACTATCGCCAACCTTGCAATTGTTTCAAGATTCGTTTTATCAAACGTACCATCGTATGCTTGTACCCTAACATATCACAACCCTTAGGACAATACAAAGATATATAGTACCCTAACATATCACAACCCTTAGGACAATACAAAAATATATAGTACAAAGATATGTAGGACAATACAAAGATATATTTGTACTACCCTAACATATCACAACCAGCATAGCGGATGACGCCACGGGTACATTGCGGTAGGACAATGGGATCACTTCGCTCAAACTCTGATTATCGCAGAGACTGAAACAGAAAGAGCTATGCGAAGTGGCAATCAAGGCAATTGACAGATAAGCTTACTAGTCTTGCGCTAGACGTGATCCAACTTATTGGGAGTCCGAATTGATGGCTGTTGCAGATACAGTATGTTTGGATAAGCCACTAGTGATTCAGTGTCTATTATATTCGACTGCAAGGACAGTAGTGCTAATCGCAAAGTGTAATTCATACTTGCACTAAAAGTTATGACCTATTGATCGCGTCCGCTGGTCAGCTATCAACACTTTGATTGAACTCCTTAATACACCGGCCACAAAGTTCAGGCTGGTCATATATACTAATTAAGTCTACTGTGGGCCTCTGATGAGGGATGTCCACTTGTATAGCTAAATTATGCCATCAATCTTTTTTTTCTGCGAGAAAATGGATGGCAAATTATGCCATCCATCAACGCTGTTGGCTTTTTTAAGTAGCGATAAACGAAATCATACATGTGTTTCAAAAATTTGATGGAGCATGTATGTCAGTTAAAGCCGAACAAAAGGAGACTAGCATTACTACTTGTTAGGAACAATTATATTTGGTCTAGCAGGTGAAAAAGGCTCAGAATTACTCTACTAAGCTATGGCCTAATTATATTTCCACTCTTATAAGTAGATACGCGTGTTATGTCTCCACGTCCCGCCACTACCTAGCTCGTCACCTCAGAGTCCACAAGTCATAAAACTCGTATGTGTTATGATCACATTTGTACGGGAAAAAAATGTCTCTGGAATGCGAGGTATTAGGAAAACATGATGGATTACTGGTGAAGTCATTGACCTTATTCTTGTCTAACGGTTCTTGATATATTCCGATCGCTGGTGCTTTGAATGTTCTTCACTTGATGAGATGCCAACATTGCTAAGTAAGGCAATGAATGATCGCACAAACTTCTTTTTCTTATTGTCTTGCATTTGTTGTTGGCTTGTTGCAGTGCTTGTTGTACCTGTACATTTTCTTCCGCTAGGGGCAGTCACATTTGAGGATCGCAATGCTAAAAGCATCCACATGAACCACCAGTTCTTCTCTTCTGCCAGTTACTGTACACCCTCTTGAAGTTTTTTCTAAGTAATATATATAATGACAACTCATCAACTCATAAACTCCTGTGAATAATTTTGTTGTAAGGGGGGTTGTTTCATTGAATACGTTACCATCACTAGCATCAAACGAACTAGAAAGCAAAGCCATGCTAGACATAATAACTATGGTTAGGCCCAGACTTTCGTAGCGAGCTCATAACGCTTGTGTTCAAGTTGAAGTTGTTACATACTCCACAATACATAGAGAGACAAATGACCCTTCTTTATTCCTTATGACCGGTTCATAAGCTTATGGACAACTTTTTGTTATGTACTCCGTTATTGACTACTTCCATAATTGTTGATGTCAAATGCAATACATATTTTTATTGCTAATGCACCACTTTTGAATCCCATTGTGGTTGCTCTAAGGGGTAAGCTCCGTTGAAAGCGTTACCACCACTAGCATCCTTTGAAGTCCGGATTTTCTTCCAAGGCAAAAGCTTTATCATGCCACACATTTTTATCAAGAGAATAAACCAAACTTTTAGTTCTTTCATTATTAGTGTAAGCATGATTTTTATTAACAAATGTGTTCTATGTGGTGTCGTGTTGAAAACACTTGCTTCTTTCTCAACCATTTCAATTTGTGGTGTTGACCCTTTCTTCATATACATTTGGGTCCTCTCCCTGTCAGTAATTGATATGATTCAGGAATATATAGACAACAACACTGCTTATTTTCAATGAAACTGAATATATTTCTTGTTTGGCATTCTAGTGTCCCATAAACAATTGACAAACTTATTGCAATTTTATTCCTATCTGGAAAGAGAATTCAAGGTTGACACTGCTCTAGCTAGTATGCTACTCCATATACACTAAGGGCCCGTTTGGATCCCTAGAAATGAATTGGTTTCTTTCAATCAAATTCTCCGAATTGAAATATCTGGAATTGAATCATGTAGAAAATGATTTATTTCCAAAATTGTTGTTTGGCTGTGCACAGAATTACTTTTCAGGAATTAAAATCTAAAATTGCGTTTGGCTTTGTGGAATCAAATTCTGATTACTACTTGCGCATGGGCTGCTAGACCAATATTGCTTGTCGATCCAGACGTACCAGCCCACCAAAAATTCATGGGCTATAGCCCATCATCGTGCCTAGCCCACACATGAATGGATAGGCTTTGCTCAAAAGTAAAAAAAAATCGTGAATGGATAGGGAGAGACGGACAGGGCAGGCCTCGTCTTCTTCAACCTGCCGTCCGCCATGATTGAGCACCGGAGCTCGTGCTTGGGGGGGGGGGGGGGGGGGGGGATTCAAGGGCTACCAGGCATGGCCGCATGAGGAAGCTTCGACGGCAGCGGCACAAGTGAGACAAGGTCGGCGTCGCGGGGCGAGACGAGGTCGTCGGCGACGGCGAGATGAGGAATACAGCGCGGGAGAGACGAGGTTGGCAGTGCGGGCGAGATGAGGAATACAGCGCGGGAGAGACGAGGTCGGCAGCGCGGGCGAGATGTGGAGGGCGACGACGGCTGAGCGGGCGAGATGAGGTCGGCGACGACGGGAGGCGAGATCGATAGATCGATTCGAAACGTTTCCTGGCTGTTCGGGTCGGAATGTTACGCAGGCCACCATTTCGAAGGATGGAAATGGCCCGAATGGAACATTTCGATTCCGTGGTCAGCCAAACATGACGGGCTTTGGAAAGGGATTCGATTGAGCCCAATTCCAGGCATCCAAACGGGCCCTAAGATCTTTTAAGGCTTGGAAGCAAGGGTGTGATTTGCAAACAAGCCCGAGGTCATTTATCTTCCCTGCAATCATGGTAACTAGGTGAAAGAAAACTTTGTCACCATATGCTCGACTATCACTGTTAACAAGTACACTCTGGTTGTGCCCAGTTCCTCATCTTATATAATGTTGTGATGTGTAGATTTATTACGCTGACCAGTGACCACCAACCACTATTTCTAGGGCTACTAACTGGGTGACATTGTACCCGTCGTATCCACCCGTTGTTTATAACACCATCGCCCACCTTGTGCTCACTTCTTACTCACCCCTCCAGCTCGTGATCATCTATGTTCTCCTTAAAATAATCACTTTTTTTTTTGCATCAAGAGACTGCTGTAGGATAAATTCTCCACTCATCCATTTTCATTGTCTCTTCTTTGACACTGAAAATTTAATTAGAATGCTAGACGACCCTGGAGGATCAAGCTTTGGGAATGAGCGGCACTGGGAAACAATATCTTCGGCCAATCGTCCGCGTACCGTGAACAATTCTCAAGATCATGACATGTGGTACTGCACCCTGAACAGCAGATGTTGCAGGCTGATAACATCGCTGTTCACGATCTGAAACACAGAATTCACCCAGCTAGACGTGCGTGCAATTTGGAATGGCTTGGTGGGATTAGTTGCTGATCTTGTCTCTGATTTGGCCGTGAAGGCATTCCAAACTGCCTTGTTGATATTTTTACTATTTTGTGGAAAGCAGAACAACTTCTCCGTCAAGCATTTACTGTTTACAGAACCCATCTAATTTTGTATCATTATCAGTATATATACGCTCGAGAACCGAGCGCAGGCAAGGCGCTGGGCTGCCAGCGTGCCCGCCCGCGTTCGAGCGCAGCTCGCGCGGTGCGCCTCACGGGAGTGGTACTGTTCACGTGAACAGTGCCGGTGGCGGTGGAAAAAAAAAATCCCCCTCGCTGTGCTAGTAGCTGACCTGTGGCTTGGGCGCGCACAGTCTAGGATTTGGCGCGCCAGTGGGCCGCTGCCTGCCTAAGTAAGTCTGTGCTACGTCGACCCAGGTTGGCTTGACCCAGGCTTCGCCGGGTATGGGTCAGGGTTCGGGGGGTTTTCTCGACCGGGAGTCGAGGCATCTTCTCCTTAATATAATGCTGTGGGGGCGGTTCTTCCCCCACCGGTCGAGTTTTTTTTTTAGTATGTATACGCTCGTAACATGAACAAAACCAATGTAATGTGCGCCATTATGCATATGCATTCATGCATAGAAACACTTCAACGAATATGCACAGATGCCTATTTATTTATGATTTCAAATTTCAGCTTTAGGCTGAGGAGAGATGATGAAATATCGGATGAGGTTTGTCCATCACATCATGGCTAAGCCTAAAAGGTCTCCATTTTTCGCGTTTAATCATTGTTTGGTCGTTGTTGTTCGGCTCAGCTTAAGGTGCTCTCTGACACAAAGTATGGTGTGTACGTATCATAATGGAATCTTGAATGGACGTAAGTCACGTAACGGTCGATGACTGTTCGGAAAATGGAAGCACGTAACGAGAACCTGTGTCCAACAAGATGTGTGACCTGTCAGCTCGTTGGGGATGAGAAGTCGATGATTTTGGTCTGATCGGAGACAAACAGATGCATGTTTCGAACTTTGGATACCGGATTTTTTTATTATTTAAAGCCAGTTGGTTATTGATATACTGGAGTGAACAACATTCCTACTCTTTCAGGATTATATTTAAGGTGTTGAATTAGATGGATCCATCAGATGGGATCAGTAGTTGGGCTTGTGTTACCTACTGATTCCATCCGCCGATCCGCCGGTCACCACTCACAATTAAACTCCGAGAGACGCTTTAGTTTTTGCATTCACGTGCTATGAATAAGTTTATGCGGAGCATACACAGATATTGTACTGTAAGAACTAGTGTTCACAGCTACTTAATTGACAGTGCCAATTTCATGATCACCTCAACCCCTGCAGGATTCAGGAATAAGTATCGCGATTCAGAAAGGACCTAGCCTTATAGAAGCAGTGAGATTTTATCATCCCACCTGCCCAATAGCTAAGTCACCTCACATCTTCACCAATTCGTACTAATTGTGTTGATTTGGGTTCATATCTGTGCTCTCGCACTAGTAGGTTCTACCTGGAGGCTAGCTAAATAATTCGGGGTGTTCGGTTGGAGGATGCAGTTGCAGTTGCAGTTTGAATAGTAAAAGAGAACACTGTAGCGTAGGATTCGCGCACTGTAGCAATTCAGTTGACTGTAACAACAGGAGCAGCAGCAGCCGGCTGGTTTCCAGCCGGCCGAACACGCCCATAACCAAAGCATCATGCACCGACGCCTAGGGAATGAGCGGAGTCAGGAAAACACATCTGAGCAGGAGAGGTGGGCTGTGCACAAATTACATGCTCCCAATGCCATGGTCTTCATGGCTTGTAGGAGAAGAAGCTGTCCGCCACTGTGACTTTCTCCGGGAACGGGGACATGGCGAAGACGCAAAGCTCCCCGTCGTGACTGGCTGACGGCCACCACAAGCAGTTTCCTCGGGCCTTGGGGACGTGAACTCCACGGGGTAGATTCACGCGAACGACACCAACGCCGCGAACAACAGCAGCCTGTGTACGCTTGATGTACTTCCCCGCGGCACCACGGCCGTCCATTGGGAGGAGGCGGACGCTGGGCATGGCGAAGCCAATTCGTTGCTGCCCGCATTGACCGCAAGCAGTGGGGCTTCGCGCTCGGCGTCGCCGGCCGGTTGGCCAAGATGCCTTTCGGTACGTCCTCGTTAAAAATAGAGCCCTGGACTTTGATTAATATATTTCCTTTCCTACAAAAATAAAAAGAATCCCGGAGTGCGATGCATGTCGTTTTAGGCAGCATGTGTGGATGGATCAGTGGCTCGATGCATGATAAAGCAAGGAAGCACTTCTGACCTGCAGTCGATCGACAAAGCAAGAAAGAACGATTAGTTTTTTGAAAGCAATCAATAGCCAAAGGATTGGTTGAAAAAATAGCAAACTGATGTCTGAAAGATCGAGCACGCAATTTCGCCCCCAAAATTTTGTTTAATTTGACGCTCTATCGGTGTCGTACCAAAGTTATACACCATACTCAGTTTGGCCCCTCATGACGTTGTTGTTCACCCCCAAGTGATCCTATTTTGATCTTTCGTCCTGATTTTTCTTTTTCCGAATGATCTATTCGTCCTGATCAACCCGTGCTAGCAATATCACCTGTATAAATTCCATCACTATGGAGAGAGCACTGGTCAAACTACTTTTTTTTCCTATTGTTGTCATTCGATTTTCAGCTATTTTCGTTTTTATGTCGTTAACCTAAGAATGTCTGGTTTCACAGCAATTTGAACAGACAAATTCTTAACCTAGTGATCCCCCGTGATCCAGCAGCCATCACCCGCAACACCGTGGGGCAACGAGGTGCACCTTTGGCAAGGCCACGCGTACGGTCGTAATGCACAACCTCGTTTCAGGCGCAGGCCGTGTACCAGGCGCTAGTCGACCTCGGCCTTATCAGTCAGGTGAACTCTCGACACTGCCACCCGTCGGGCGGCGCATTCCAGACGACTCGCGCAGTACATCCAGCCGCCCAAATTCGATCGGCATCTATTACGGCCAGGAAAAAAAAAAGCAGCCCTAATAATTTGAATTTCTCATACTAATGTGTCATTTCCTTTCCGATGTTACCCTAGCTCATTTCAACAATACTACCCAAATAGTACGTGGTGCATGATTTGAATTTCTCACATCAGCCAGATGGTACGACTGATCTTTAAAAGCAGTGTTCAGAGTAGATGAAGTCAATACTACTCCGCATATTCAGCAATTAGCTACACGGCTTTCACTTGTTAACTACACTGTATTTGGACGGGGTAACGCCGCATTTTCAGCAATCAGCTACACGGGTTTCACTTGTTAACTACACTATATTCACACGAGAGCAATGATGACATTACTAGCTATCTAGTGGAGTAGTGGCATCGTTCATTATAAATCACACAGCAACATATATCACTAGTACAAAAAGAGCCTTTAGTGACGGAGCTCAAAAAATAGTAGTGGCGGGCACAATGAAATGCGTCACTGCAGGCGCGACTCGAGTTGCTGTAAAAGTTAGCGGTGGCGAGCATGCTGACGTCATCAAAAAACTCCTCTAGTAGTGGCGGGCATTCTGATATCATATGTGCCCGCCACTGGTTATTTGATTTTCAACGGCGGACGTGCTGTCGTCACGCGCTCGGCTCCGCCACCGGAAAGTGCAACAGCTCAAGAAAATAATAAACAATCCCTACCGCCCACACCCCTGCCTCCCCCAACCTTATCCGCACAAGACCTACCAAAAGTCCCAATCTCTCTCCCTACCGCCTCCTCTCTCGATCTCAATCTCTCTCTCCCTCCTGGTGGACTCGCGGACTCGCGAAGATGAAGGAGCGGGCAGCGAGGGGCGCCTCCAAGAGGAGCAGCGGGCAGCTGGGGGCATGTGGGCCGGCAAGGGCGAGTCCTCCACACGGCGATGCAGCAGCGGGCAGGTGTGGGGCGGCAAGGCAGCGACTCCAAGGCGCGGCGACTGCGGCGAGCTCCTCCACGGCGCGCGGTACGTCCACAGCACGCGGCCACTGCGGCGAGCTCATCTCCCCTCTCCTTGCCCTTCCTCCTTGACTGCGACAATTTTTTCTGATTTGTTATGTGTATGGGGTGTGCAGGTGAACGCGCTCTCCTCAAGGCCGCCATGGACGGCGGCGTGCGATGGGGAGATGGAGCTCCCCGTGGTGGATCTGGAGGCAATGGCGGTGTTTGGTGGCTATAGCTCGCGACCATGGATCTGAGCGCCATGGACGGAGGCGTGCGGCGTGGAGATGGAGCTCTCCGTGGTGGACCTGGATGCAACGGCGGCATCGTGGCGACGAGCTCGCGACCACGGATCCGGCAGCCCTAGGTGCAGAGCGGTCGTCGGCGGTGCAGATCTGGCGGCTCCAGTTGCGGAGCCGGCGTCGGCGGCGCGGATCTAGCGGCTCCAGGTGCGGAGCGGCGTCGGCGGCACGGATCCGGCGGCGCCGATCTGAGGCTCCTCCACGGCGGGCGGCATGGCGGCAGTGACTGCTGGCAGCACGGCAGCGATGGCGAGCGGTGGGAGCAGCCGGATCGGCATGGGGGGCGGCAAGGCGGTGGTGGCAGTGGACCCGGACTCGGGCCCACGCTATTTTTTTTAAATTGTTTATTTCTTTCCAGTGGCGGGCGAGAACACCCGTCACCGCTATTTTTGCTTATCAGTGGCGGAGCCGGAATGGCGGTCTCCTCGCCCGCCACCGCAAGCTCAATTCGCCCGCCACCAAAGGCCTCAAGTACTATATACTCAAGGGCATAAATATAAAGTCATGACTTCCACTTGTGTTGCTGATCAGTGGACCCTTATAAACATATGTAGTCTCACCTACCGGCCGGCTCGTTCAATTGTGCGTACGTATATATCATTCCATCTCTTGACGTCCATACATATAGCTAGAGTGCCTGCAGCCGTGGCACATATTTACATCGTTTCGTGTCATCTTCGAGATATTTGTTACTTCACCCACCAAACCGGTGGGCTTCGACCGAATGCCCACATGAGAATGGGCTTCGTTATTATGCCCACGAAACCAGTACTCTCACCGGTAGAATGCCCATGAACAATTTTTTGGACGAAATAACCCTCTCTTCTTCTTCCTCACCCCTGCCTTCCATGCTCAAAGAGCTCGCCGAGGTTGAAAAGGCCGGTGAGGTCGAGCTCAGCCAATGCCGTGGCGTTGAGCCCGTCCAGCCCACCGGTGAGGCCTTCCTCACATTCTCCATGCCTCACAATCTACATCACCCACTCCTTCGGTGAGGCCTTCCTCACATTCTCCATGCCTCACAATCTACCTCACCCACTCCTTCGTTGCCTGAGCACTCCACAAACAAGCTTTCTCCAATCTTCTCTCTCATCTCACCGGCGAGCACTTCGGCAAGGTCTCCCTCCGCCACCGGTGAGTCCCGCGGCCTACTTCCTCCTTCATTAGCTTTGTTGCTCCATGCTAAACATCGGCATGCTCTCGGTTCTTGCAGCCGTGCTCTGTGCGAGGAGATCGACATCATCCCTAAGCCGCCGTCGCCGCCTCCCCATGGACGCCGGCCCTGTCCAGACCACCTCCGCCGCCACTAAGCCCTTGGTGAGCATCCCCGTGCTCTCTTCTCACTCCTTCACCTCTCCTTTCCCCTCCTAGCGCACGCGCACCGCCGCCGCCGAGCTATCCGGCGAGGATGACAGAGAGGATGAGTGTGGGAGGAGGAGGAGGACGGGTGAGGAAGAAGAAGAGGGAGGGTAATTTCGTCCAAAAAATTATTCATAGGCATTCTATCGGTGAGAGCATTGGTTTTGTGGGCATAATAACGAAGCCCATTCTCAGATGGGCATTCGGTCGAAGCCCACCGGTTTTGTGGGTGAAATAACAAAAGTCTCGTCATCTTCTACTATCCCAACGCGGTCGCGTTCCTGGCCAGCGAACGCGTCCACGTCAGCCTAGTGGTCTTCAGCCGTTGGATCCGGCAAATCTGCAGCGTTCGCTTCAATAAAGAAATAGAAGTATGACGTCAGTTCGAGACTTCTGGGTGAGGAACGCGGAGCTACCGAGCGGTCTCCAGATTCTTCCTCAAGCACACGGACGCGCAACCCGCTGACGCCGCCGTAGGCGCCGCTCCCTCCTCCTGCTCCGGCGAACCGTATCTGAATGCGTTGCCTCTCTTCTCAAACACGCTCCCACGACTCCGTGCGCCACCAAACTCGCCCACTCCGACTCGCCGAGGCACGGGACTCGGCACCGCTGCCATCCCCTTGCGAGAGCTTGCTGCCGAGCTCGGCCTCCCCGCACTCCAGTATGTGGATAATTTGTCGCGCGAGATGAGCTCCACGCGGTCAAGGCGGCGAGTCAGCTGCTGCTTCTGTTCTGAGCCACGCGGTCGCCTTCGTTCCACAAGCTGGCTGGCAGAGGAGGGGCGCTCGGCCGTGGTGCATGGCATGGCATCAACAGGGAAGGATGCACATGCTCGTTCGCATGCTGGCCGCCATCGTGCGCTTGTTTAAGCATCCTTCGTCATCTCTGTACGCCATACGACTCAAAGATTTGTGTCCTTCCTTTTGTTGATTTGCTTGCCTCCCTCTAATGCACACCAGATATTTGTAGCATTGCCCGCACAAGGTTCAACTATATTCTTTGTCAACTGCTTTTGTTTGACTGTAACTTATAGTACTGCCTATGCTAAGAGAAGCCTTTTTTTTAGTATGAATTGATCACATTTTATCGATAATAGTCAGTTCTGCTGTTGCTTGCAATCTGAGAACAAATCCAAATATTTTAATGTTTCTCTTTACTATCTATGCTAAAGGTTATTATGTGTAAAAGTGCCATCAGGAATCGGCCTATATGTTTGCTTTTACATAAGAAAATAATAATAACATTTTCAGCTTAATTCTGCACTACTCTACTTGTGCAATGTGCAGTTTTTGGGTTGTTCTGAAGGCAAAATCAAAGTTTAGATTAGTCCAATTCGCATTTGATTGCTTTACGAGCTTCCGAAATACAATGGGATCTTTGTAAAATTGCTCCTTTATGACTCTTACAATCAATTTGATTGGAAAGTTCGGTGGCAAAAAGAAGTAGATATGTTAGCTCGCTATTTAGAACTAAATGGTGAAATGAAGGAATCTATAAAAAATTATTCAACAGGCTGTAGAGAAAATTCTTAGAAGCCTGACGCTTTAAGAAAGCAAAGAATTCGGAATGGAATGATATTTGGATATGGATTTCTTGGTAAAAAAAAAACTTTCCCAAATTTTGAATTATGAATTTATGATTCAGTTTCAGCCTTGAACACCTTATAGTCTTCATGCACTTCTGCTAAATCCCCACCCTGCACTACTTTCATGTGAAAATTATTTCTTCTACATTTCCCATCTTGGCCAAATGGAAACTATTTTTCCTTGTTTTTTTTGAATGAACTGAAGGGTGGACTCCCTAAAGATTAATATATTGATTTATAAAAGGTAAAAGTATATAAAAAGTATACATAACAAATGAAAAAGAAAAATCTACTGATTGTCTTGTATCCATTGTTGTAACTACTCTACATGTTTCTGCTTCACCCTTTGGACAACCAAAGTGAGCTCACTGAAGAACTATTTTCTCCTTCTTCATGAATGCCGAGAATTGCATCTACTACATAACATCACATTTACCTCGATGATGTTTTTCTGTTCTAAGCTTGAAAATTTTGTTTAGTTATGTGACTGCACTGCATTTGAATAACTTTTATAGTCAAATATCATCTTATGAGCTTTCATATTATCTATGAGCAATTGAAATTCTTTGCTTCACTATGTTTCTGAAAATTGTTTCTCCTTGGAACTGACAGAAGATGGACTTCAATTAAGACAACTACTGTGACTGTATATCCAAACCAATTGGATTGAGTCTGTGCTTATACTACATTGGAAATTTTCCCTGTTTTTAGCCTATATTAGTTTCTGAACTAGCATTTCACACAACATCTATATCAAAAGAAGCTTTCCATTTTGGACGCAATTAGCAGTTCTGACCTGCAGACATTGTTTCATTGCATTTTCTCTCGGCAGGTTATCACTGAGGTCTGTGCATTTTCTCTCCGCAGGTTACATAACATTGGAACACAACAAAATGAAGTGGCAGGTTGGCTTCAGGAGAATTGTAAGAACATGCAAAAGGAAAAGAGGAGATTTCTGAGTGCCTGATGTTGTATTCTTGGTGGAATACCTGGAAAGAAAGGATAGAAGGATCTTCTAAGGAAAGGAAGAGGAGTGGCTGCATGTGGTGCTGTGAGCAAAATAAGAAATCGATCAATACAATGAAAATGCCACTACTAACCATCGCTGATCAAGAACCGGAGAGCAATGTTGATGCCGCAGTCCCATTTTGATCACATCTTTTGTTTTTGTTTCATTTCTTTGGTACTCCTTTTTCATCTGTTATTTTCGTATTGTGGACTGGCAGGGAAGCATAACCTGCCTGTTTGTACTTGGGCCTTTCTGATTGGTACTCTGTTTTTTCTTCTCCTATAATGAAATGGCAGAGCATCTGCTGCTATTCCCTTAAATCGATCTGTCATTTGTCATGTTTTAGGATCATTAATATGCCACCGTGATTCCAATAGCAAAAGTGCAAGCAAAATCTGGTTATTACATAGCAAAAGTTTTCATACCTCAGTTCACTGCTTGAGTTAAATAATTATTAGCTAATGTTCTGACTCCATGTTAAATTATCTTAGCTCTCATTTTAAAAAGAATCCTTATAAATTCTGTGAATAATTAACTTTGTGACTATTAATACTTCCATATGATCTGCGTAATGGACATTAGTACGTTGAAGCAGTTGAATACCACTACGTATTGGCCAAATTTAGCATTATGTTGATATCATTGGAATAAATTTTAGTGACACTGGTCTCTCTGTCATGATTGGCTATGTCAAGAGCTCTCAATGATCATTGGTGGGACTTTGACCTAACGTTTTCCCTTCTGCTTCAGCATCCGAAGATAATGTGAATTGTGCCTTTCATAAAAAGATTTAAGAATAATGTGATAATGATCTACTGCCATATATGGAAATAACGAAATGGGAAAACAGTAAGAATCAGCCCCAAGATTTAGCAACTGGAACCAAGGATTCAGAAATTACATTGTCAGAGATCATGATATTAGGATGAAATGAACCAATCCTTTATTGTAGCCTTGAGGACTACTTGCACATCCTTTTATCCCCTGTTTGTTCAATGGAATTTGATCTTTTTCACTCATCTAGGTCAAAAATGAACATAGCACAAAATATCAATTATTTAGTGGTGCAAGGGAGTTCGCCTTCACTTATGGTGAAAACTATGTTCAGAGCTGGATTATACAGTTTTGTGGGTAGAAGACTTGATGCATGTATAATCAATATTTCCCATGTAACGATTAGATTAACTTCCCTGCAAGCAAAAAGAATGGGTCGTGACAAATTATTTAGATCATGTAAAGCTTCAAGTCTTATATTGTTCAAAATCCTCAGTGGAAACAGTGCATTTTTGGCAGCAATATCTGCTTAGATTCACAATGTAAGGGACATAAGGCGCGCCAATGGCGCGCTATATTCTAGTGTAATCCAAAACTCAGCTCCTTTTTGTTTATATTTCATAAGGCCTATGTATTGGCCATCTCCGACAAAAGGAAGGAACGAGAGGCACTAGGAAAATTAGTCGAACACGGTTATCTTCAAGGGCAGCTAATGTTATCGATGAAGCAGGCCGTGCAACTCAGCCCCTCGCCGATACCCATTATCGTCGGGTCGTTCCTACTCCTCTGCCATGGATCGATCGCGTGAGGGACCGGAGCCCCTGCACACCGTTGACTATTAATAGTTTTCGCTCTCGGGGATGTCCTTGTCTGCCTATTTGGACTATGAGCACTGAATGAGGAGCTTATTATTATTTGTTCCATCTATTGACCCCTTGTTTGCTCTTAGCCTCATCTGCATCATATGGATTTCACAATACTAATTTCATTGCATCAGGTCAAGGCCTTCAATATTTAATTAGGAATAAATATATCCCACGTTTCAAAAGAGGACTTGGCCTTATAAGTTGTAGTGGCTTTCATCAAATTCGCGAAAAAAAGTAGTGGCTTTTAGGGATGAAAGCAAAAACGGAATTTATCGGATAACCGAGGTTCGTTTTCGACTTCTCCCGACCGTAGTAGTTGGAAATGAAATACCGAAAAAATGAAAACAAAAGTGGAAATATTTGGTGAAAACAAAAATGAAAACGATTTTAGACTTTACCGATCGTTTTCGACAATTTCCGTTTTAGACCGGAAATTACCGCAGATATTTTACCGTTTTATGTTAGTCTAGCCAACTAAATATATATTATATTTTTAATAGGCAATAAACAATCATGTCGCTACTTATATTTTTTACATTTTAATTTAAACATCTTTTTTTAAATGTCTCGTGTCTTTTATGATACATTTATAGCTAATTCAAGTACCAATAATATATTCACAGTTGATATTTTTATATATGATATGATACAACTAATACACAACTATGATTTGTGTTACCGATAATTAATATCGACTCCCGACCGATACCGTATGTTTTTGTCGTGGTAATTCCATTTTTGATATTCCCGTAATACCGACGCCGTATTTGTGTCCGCTAGTACCGCTACCGGTTTCGCTACCGAGAAAAAATATGAAACTGAAAACGATATAACCTTCTTCCGACCGTTTCCCGACCGCTTTCATCCCTAGTGGCTTTCATCATCCCACCTGCTAAACTATAGCTACTCACCTCACATTGCAGGAACTCGTGTTTGTTGTGATGAGTTGAGATCAATTGTGTGCTCATGCTCTATCTAGGTTCACCTCAGTTTGAGAGTAGCTAATAGTAACAAAAGCATTGTGTGCACCGATGGCTACGATGCCCAGGAAAGCATCTCTGAGCAGTACAAACACGCTATGCACACATTACACATATTGCTCCCATGGCCACGGTTACAATGTTCGTCGGGAAACAAGCTGGTCGACACGATGCCGGCCATCAGGAGCGGTGGCCTCGTATGTGGGCGCGGACTCCACGGGGTTGCCCCAGAATCACGCCACCACGCGTTGTGGAGTTGCGGTGCACCATGTCCTAGGCACGGACTGCCGGACCTTAACTTGCGGTATACTTCGCCGGTTGGCCGGGACGATATGGTTTATGTCTTATTTTTTTAGAAAATAGAAATAGTTTCCTGTCACTATGTTTGCACACACAGTCTTATTGCATTTCTTTCAGCTCTTTAGATGAGATCAAAGACAACGAATTAAAGGTAGTCTATTATTAAATTCTCACCTGCTCCTTGTTAGAAGTCTATTATGATATGGTTTTGTGTCCTTGTTAGACCTTGACTGCAACGCATGTCGTTTTTGGCATCCCTTGAACGGAAGACTACCTCACGTTTAATTCAGCTTCGTGCTTGTACTGATGTTGAAGCGTGGGAGCATTTCCTGACGCGTGGGATTTTAGGGGTCGGCAACGCAAAGAAGCATGAGTAGCTTTTGAAAGCAACCGCGAGGCACATGATATTTGAAAGATAAGAGTGATTTCCATTATCTAAAAAGAGAAAGAAAGATAAGAGTGAATATGCTATTCGGTTGTCTCCAAGATTTTATCTGATGATGACATTCTTGTTCACACCACCAATTGAACCTGTTTTGGTCTATTCGTCCTGATCAACCATGATTCAGCACCATCGTTGCATTTTATCTGTACACATTGGTCAAAACTAGGTTTATTTTAGTTGTATGTTTTTTTTTCTGAACGAATACGACAGTTAATGTTACAAACCCTCTTCAACTCGCACTACCAGAAAAAATTCTAAGCACGCTTTTCTAGATACGTTTTTATAAACGTCACTACATCAGCACCTAAAGACGTTTTTTGCAACGATACTGAGAGCGTGTCAATTTGACACAGTATTAGATACGTTTTAACGTGGGTAACAAAATAGACATGTTTTTTGACATGCTTTTTATAACATCTTAAAGTGATACAATATTAGACACGCTTTGAACTGTTAGTACGCATCGTAAACACGTTTCTTGACATGTTTTTGATAACATCTCATAATGATACGATACTAGATACGCTTTCAACCATTATTAGCCCCTCAAAGACGATTCTTGACATGCTATTAAGAATGTCTCAAAGTGATATGACATTTTGACACGTTTTGATCATATCTAGACTCATGTAAAGACGCTTGTTGATATGTTGTAAAGAACGTATAAAAATAATACGATATTAGACACGCTTTCATCGTATGTAGCCTCATATAGAGATAGTGTTGACACGCTAGCAATGATTCTAGAGACGTTGAAACATTTGAACATATGAGTAGAAAAGAATATATGTCCAAATCTATTCAGAGTTGTTTGCGGGAGGAGATGGTTAGATGAGCTTGCATGAAACAAAGAGGTCTCAGGTTCAACTCCTACTAATGGCGTGAATAAATCAAAGATGTCTACATTATTTGACACGTATCTATAAAGGCGACATATAACGTGTCTACATTTTTTAACACACTTGAATCCATCACAATGAACGTGTCTACTTCAATAGATACGTATTGTAATTGTATCTATGAAAACATATGTATATATGTAGATACGTGGAATAACGTCTCTATGGAGCATCGAAACCTTTGTAGGCACGCTTTCAAAAATCGTATCTACTAAACTCTGACACGGCCCGTGCGAAGACGCCTCGGACACGCTTTGTGAAAACGTTTCTAGATCTTGATAGAGACGCAATATACGTATCTAACCTATTAATAAAGCGTATCTATAGAGGGTTTTTCTTGTAGTGTCGTTCCCAAAAACCAACATCACCAATCACTTCATTTGGTTGCAATGTTCTGCTGTTCTGCCAACGCGGGGCTGCCCGAGCGGTCAGAGCCAGAGGGCTCCGGGTGCTTTAGCACCTGTCGACCCGGGATCGAGTCCCCGCCGCGGCACCAGAGGTGCTGCTGTGAACAGTGCCAGAAATGGTACTGTTCACAGCAGTAAAAAAAATCTCCTCGCCTTTCTCGGGTCAAAGCACATGGTTAAGACTCGCGCCGAAGCTCACAACGGCCAGCTGAGTCCCTGTGTAGGATCGGGGAGGGGGTTCGGGAGTTTTCTCGGCCTGCGTGAGAGCTATTCTCCTTACCAAAATGCCGTCGGAGGCGGTCTTACCCCCGGCATGTCGAGTTTTCTGCTGTTCTTCGTGGCTGAAGCGTGTGGAATTCCATAATTCGACCTGTGTCCCTGAGAAATGTGGAATTTTTGCTTCTAGTGTTGTTTTGGTCCCATTTACTTTATTGTGACGGTAGAGCAGTGCAGGCATCTATCATTTAACCACTTAGCAATATCTACCCACCAAATAAATTCAAGTGCACAATGTAAAGGATCTGACTTCCACTTGTGTCACTCTGTGGACCCTTAAATTTGTATAGTTTCTCACCTACCAACTCGTTCAATTGTTACCACCACAACATATATAACTAGCACTGGCACATACTTTTGTCATGTTTTGTTGAAATTAATATTAGATTTTTCATGTGAAAAAAGTAAATATGGTTACTATCACAAAGTCACACCTTTTTCTAGGGGTGAAAACGGGACGGATAATATCCGACCGACCGACTGCCAAATTCGAATAAAATCAATATGGGCAAATACAGGATGCATAAATAATTACCCGACACTATCCGTGTCCGAATCCGAATTCGAAAATAATAACGGGATAGGATACGGGACGAGTGGTATCCGTCCCGAATCCGAATATCATGTGATCTAAGGAAGTATATAACAATTATAGACTAAATAATATGGTGTAAAATCGTAAGATTAACATAAATAAGAGTCAAAATGATCTTGATCATGTATATTAATGATTAGTATGTCCTTTCTTACTCTAATTGCTTCTCTATCTTTTGATTTTCATCCTTGCAAACTATACGATAATATCCGTGTCTGACTCCGAATCCGAACAAAAAATATGAGACAGGATATGGGATGTAGAAATAATTATCCGCTGGTATCCGCTCCGACTCCAAATCCGAGTGAGAAAATGTTGGATACGGGATGAGCACTATCCGCCCGTCTCCGATCCGTTTTCCCCCCTACCTTTTTCTATAACATTCCACGTCCATATATATAGAACTAACTGCAGTTGATACATGTTGCATCATTTTTGTACCATGTAATGCAAAAGCTAGGTTCATTTTTGTACCATCATTTTTGGACGTTTCCTAAAGGAAGGAATGAGAGGCACCGGGAAAATTTGTCGAACAAGAGAACATCAGGCGGGGGATAATGGTGAAGTAACTACACGGGTCGGCAGCTATCATGGCGTTGTGGTGGATACCCGTGAAGCAGCATTACCTGGTAGAGGTACCGTCGGCTGTGAAGGACTGCGATCGTGACATGTTGCTTTGGCTAGGTCGGCCATGCAGCTCAGTACCTCGTCAATACTGGTGGTCGTCTGGTCATTCACGATCCTCTGCCTTTGACGGCAGGAGTTGACAACAGCGCCTACTCTGCGCGGCAGCCAATGTTTCTGTCAGCGACGATGTCGTTTTTGCTGCTTGCTTGGAGCAACAGGTAGTAGATCTAATGTTACATGCATAGAAGATCATGCGACCACAACAGATGTACTATCATAGGACTGAGAAAGAGAAGGACATCGGAAATAATTACGTTTATGCAACAGAGAAATAGAAGGACACTGCGGATTTGCTCATTGGTCACACATCAGAAGATCATGCCTCCGTAACAACGGTTACGCTCTCGGTCAGATGTATCGCGAGAAAGGCCAAATCAGTTTGTCAACGTCGTGCTCAACGACCCAGTATGCGAATTCCCCCCACAGTGACATGCTCCATGAGCTGGCATGTCACTGGATCACGCCCCAGCAATCCGCACCGCTCCAGATGCATCAGTCCGACATTATTCCGGGACTGGAGGTGGACAGTGAATTTGACATTGTTCAACAGTAAGGTGGGTTCTTTTCACTACCCATCGAAATGTCCATGGGAAGCAGGTGGCCTAGAACCAAGCTCGACTCATTCATCACAAGCGGGACAACAGTTGCCTCAAAAGAGCGGCATATATGTGTGATGCGTAGGAGGTTGACGCAGTTGGATGATACAGCGAGGCCTCGCCTCGCCTCGCCTATGAGAGGATAATGATGTTAACAATTCGATTCTAGATAGTCTGACAGACAATTAATTAAAAGCCTCGCCCCTAGCCGCCAACATTTGAATTTGCTTCGTCTCTCTCTTCAACTTCTTGTCTTACTCCCGGTGAGATCCTGTTGATTACAGCGGGATCCTTCCCGTCAAAAAAAAATTACAGCGGGATCCAGATGGCTCGCTTTGTGGCAGCGGCATCAGGTCGATGATGTTTTCCGGATGCCGCTCATTCCAAAACCCAAAGCCGTTTGGTCGCCTGTACATGATGCATGCTCAAGTGCTTTTGTCGTCTGCCCTCCCCTCAGGCCGCCTATCACTGTTCGCAAGTCGCAACTAAACTCTGTTCGTGCCACCAACATCAGAGCTACTGCCATACTATCAAGTGTAGATATAACTCTGATCAGTAACCACTATTTCTAGAGAGATGACTTATGCCATCATACCATGTCATATATACCCACCTGTTATTTGTAACAAAGAGATCCACTCTCTACTACGTACACACCGTCTTACTAGAACTCTTATTATCACTTCCGTTGTCTTTAGTTTCTTCACGTGTGATGTAGCTCATTAGTCACATAACAAATGTATATCGACCTGGTGGTCCCATTAAGTACATAGAAGTAAAGGATGGCTCACGACTGTGCCCCCCTTGTCCCTTACAATAATGTATAGTTTCACCTACTGACCCATTTGGTTCTAACCATCCTCCTTGCGCACAATTGAATATAGCTATATGCACAGCATAGTCTTCTCATATCTTTGAGCCTTATTTTATTATGCTTCACATACTACAGTTTGTCCACTATCACAAATCCTATATACAACAATTTTTCGTAATACTTCACATCCATATCGAGCCCCTGAAATTGACATATATTTCCACTGTTTTTGTGTCATTTAATCCACTTCCTTTGAACTGAGACTTATGTATTCATCTCTGACGAAGAAGGAAATGCGGATATGGAACATCTGCACATTCGTTTTCTAGGAACAGGAGGCTGGGATGATACCCATTATCTAAAAAAGGAATAGGAGGCGTCTGGAAAACCAGTCAAACTACCATGCCGGCAAGTTCGGGAGGGCAGCTCAGCATTTAGCCTTCGGGTCCTTCTCCATCGTGGGCAGCATGTTCCCTAAAATTAGATCCAACGTAGTAGAAGGTTCCAATTTGAACAAATGTGCATGTATACTTTTAGGGGGCACTGTCAAAGCATTCTACTCCACAAACCGAAACGTCGCCGCCGCCGCCACCGAAAAAAACCTATCCGCCTCCACCGCTGCACCACCATTGATCCCTCTCCCTTCCAGCCTCCGGCAACAATCGCCGGTGGCCGAAGGGAGCGGGGATCCATCTCTCCAATAAATCTTAGTGGATTGAGTCCTATTTAGGATCAAGTCTTCTCCATGCCTAAGTTATTTAGTATTGGGGATTTGGTTCCTCCTATTGCTCTCCAGCGGCGGTGAGAAGATAGGGTAGATTTTGTTTCTCCATGGCGGCTCCGTTGAAGCTGATGGCGGTGACGACGTCAGCAACTTCTCGACGACAGGAGATTTAGTTTTCCGGACGTCGACATGGAGGCGGGGATGATGTCGCCGCCATGGAATAAATTTCTCCGGGCCCTTCTCCGTTTTGTCGTGATTAGATCCAATCACGAGGAGGAGGATGTGGATTTCGTGGAGCAGAGAGCCGTTTTGGCTGCTGGTTCCGCATCTTCCGTTCCGTGGATTGGCGCCAATTTTTGCTCTAGGTTTCTTCAGCCATGGCGGGAAGGAGAGAGGAAAGGGAGAGAACAGGAGGGAGAAGGCGAACGAAGCGAGCGTTTCCTGAGGTCGGAGTGGAGTTTTTATTTCCTGTGAAATGGGCGTTGTCTGCTCCCTTTTCTCCGGAAAGGAATGCACGTTTCCTTTGTTCCAAGCACACACATGTCTTTCCTTTCCTAAGGAACTAATTCCTCCAAAATTCCTACGATCTTCCTTCAATCCAAACACAGCCTAAGTAAGGTCTACGTAGTATCGCCGGTCTCCGATCAACAATGAAGGAATGAGAGGCGCCAGGAAAATTAGTCTAACAGGAGCATATCACGATGCCGCTAAAGGTGAAACGACTACAGAAGTCAGCACCTGTCTTGGCGTTGAGGTGACTGTCAGTGAAACAGGCTTCACAAGAACTGCTGCCGCCCTCGGTGGTGCTTGGCGCGGTCGGCCGTGCAGCTTAGCGCCTTGCGGATACCGGTGGTCGTTGGGTCGTTCAGACTCGTGCGCAACTGATCGACTGCGTGATTCAAGTGCTGATGTGCACAGCAGGGCTGCCATGATGTCCATGCTGTTTTTGTTATGACGTATGGACAGGTACAGATTGCGTGATCGAGAAATAGAGGAATTCTACATCTACTTACTCCCTCTGTTTTTTAATATATGACGCCGTTGACTTTTTCCGTTACGTTTCCGTTCGTCTTATTCAAAATATTTGTGTAAATAGCTAAGTGTATAGGTTAATCTCAAAGTGCTTTTGATGATGAATCCAATGATATTCATTTTACATTCAAAAAGTAATTATTTAAATCTATATTGTTGGTCAAAGTTCAATAAAAAAGTCAACGACATCATAAAATTAAAAACGGAGGGAGTACTAATTACATGATTCTTACATGACGATTAGGATCTATCCTAGACGTGGATACAATAGCGTCCCGGCGAGGCAATGCTTTCGTATACCTTTCTCCGGACGCGCGAGCTCTGCGAACATTTGGTAGTCAGTCACCGCATAATTGGAGGAGGTGATCCAACTCACATCCGATGTTGATTAGGATCAATGTTTTAAATAGCGGGCTAAGGGGTTTAGCGGCATGTCTCTAAAACAGCTAATAGCCGAGCTCAATCGGGCTATAGCGGGAGATAGCGGATAAATTGTATATGAACACAAATAGCGATACACTGCCTCAAAAACTATAGCAGGCTTTAGCGGCAGCTATAGCGGGAGATTTAAAACCTTGATTAGGATAGATCCTTGTCATCACGTAAAACGTTGCGTATATGAGCTGGGTCTGATTGTGTAAACCACCACATCAATCTGACACATCGCAAAATTAAATTTCGAGCTGTGTATATATATTCATGCATGTTATACAATATTGACATAAACAAACTCTGTTGTCTTTTATATATGAGCAGTACTCCCGTGAAGGTATTATATATGTCCACCGGAATGGCCACTAGCTAGATAGTCATCTCACTCCTCGCATGACTCCCAAACTGACGACTGTGAGTTGTGAACTGTGATGTGGTCGTTTTGGGGATGCTGCCAAGTTGCACGCTCCTGGAGTAAGCGGCATCAAGAAAACAACCACAAAGAGCTACCTAGACCGCAGCTATAAGTCGACATGTCGATTGTGACACTGTAGAAACAACGATTGTTCTGACCCACACTTGCAGCTTGGTTGTCTGCTATTGCTTGGCACCAGGTCAGTCCATGGCCGGTTCGTCCATGAGCTTTCACTCCCGCCGCCATGGGCATCTCATATCCACCACGCTTTAGCTGCCAGCCTGCTGTTAGGACAGCAGAAACAACTGGCTGATCGTATGGAAACAGGGACAGATTTGGGCCAGTGACATCGGCGAACATTTTCTGCAAATTAATTACTTACTGCTCAGGGGCCAGGCGAAAGAAGGTTAGTTAATCAGCAAATCTAATTACCGCACATGTACTACAGCCAAATAAATTACTACAACTGTAAATAGGAAAGTAACAGCAATGGATGAAAGAATAATTCGCAAGGAACTAATACAACCAAATCTCGCCAAAAGAAAAAACTACTACAGCCAAATAAACTACTCTGCTCGATGCTCTACGACCGGGCACGACGCTTTCCATTCCAGCAAGCCGCGCCGCTCCACCTCCCACACGCTGCTTATGAATCCATCTAGCCTTGTTAGACTGACTCCAACGGTGGTAACTATCCAAAACCTAAATTAGGTATGAACAGGGTTCAACATACAACACCTAAAAATCTACATCTCCAACCGAAGAACAAAAACCCAATTCCCCTCGCTGCCGCCGTGCGCGCGCCTCCAAGCCCCCCTGCTCGTCCTTCGCGCTTGCTGCGGCCGTCGCTCACCCTCCGCGCCGTCGCTGACCGGGAGCGGAAGAAGGAGAAGGAGACGAGTCGTGACCGGGAGCGGAAGAAGGAGAAGGAGACGAGTCGCGACTGGGAGCAGGTGAAGGAGAAGGAGACGAGGAGCGGGAGCCACGGTGGGCGGCGGCGACAGCGACAGAGAGGGAGATCTCGCGGAGAAGACGACACAGAGAGAAGAGGGAGCGGGTGGAAGTGATGCATTTGTGAGTTGCGGCTCTCAATCGCATCCACAATGGGTCTGCTACTAGGTCTCCGGTTGGAGGCTGTTTTTCACTTTTTTAGAACCCAGTTTTGGTAGTGGGGCTCGTACTAGGTCTCCGGTTGGAGTTAGTCTTAGTGAATTAGAGGGAGACGGAGGTGATGTGAGTAGGTGAGGCGTCTGACCATGCGCAACCAAGTAAGATCCGTGCTGGATGCGAAAGGGCCTATAGCCTAGTGGTTACAAGAGCCTTAGTAGCACCTGATGTACTGAGTTCGACTCCCTGTGGGAGCAAATTTTCTAGGATTTAACGGCGTTATGCGTTCAGCGGGAGGCGACGTGGCCGTCGACAGCGAGGCGCCAATGGTGGCTTCGTCGATCTCGAGGATTTGCCGGCTCAGTCTTCGAAGATGCTCATAGGGATAGGGTTCATAGGGATGAATGCAAATTGCGTATGTACATTCATAGGGATGAGTGTGCGTGCGTTGTGAATGTCTGAATTATACTGTGTGTTGGTATATCCTTCGCAGGACAACACCAAACAAGGTTACTGAACTACCAAACGACTATACTACTAGACTATCAAAGGAAATACGAAGGGAAAGATAAACAAAATGCGAAGATAAATACACTTATAGGAAGATTCACGTTTTAGTACCTTAGTACAATTCAACGGGAAACTGACCCCCACCCCCCCCAACGGGAGTCCTACAAGGGCTATTTATAGCCTACTCGACATGTGCTCTTGTTGACACAAATACCCTTGATCTCACTGGACCATACACAAAACCCTATGAACAAAATTGTCAAAAAGGCACATCAGTCTTGTTACTACATTCATGAAACTATAACCCTAACCACTCCTGGAGGTGGGTCCCGCCAGGACTTCACTCGACGGGACCCACGCGAAGAGCTCTTCGCCAGGCGCTCTTCGCTTCGGGATCCTGAAGCTCTTCGCTCGATCGCGCCACTGGGGTGGTCCTTCCTCGCTTGCTTCTCTGCGTATTCGGGAACCTGCAACATAATAGCGAATACACAGAGAGAGAGATAGAGAGAGCTTAGTAGCGAACAGACAAAAAGAGTTTTTCGACGACCCTCTTCGCCATTCCCCAACACTGTGTAATCGCAAAAAAAAGGAAAAATCCGTGCTGGACGACACTTTTGTGGGCTATTTCTACTCCCAACGGGTTTCTGGGCCAGCAATATTAGCGACCCATTACTAGTGACGGGCCTAGTTAACGTCACTAAGATCTAGAAACTCATATCTAAAAATCATTTGAGTGGTAGTGGTCCATGCAAAGCATGGCGAATGCTCATGCAGCAGCACAAGGCTACAAGAATGTGAATGCGAAATTGCGAATGTAAATGCAATGCTGGCTAGGAACGTTTGTCACATGTGGGTTTCGGATTAACCAAGCACGGTCTCTCTCTCTCTCTCTTTCTGCGAAGAACCAAGCACGGTCGTTAATTTTCTAGGATCACATTTTCGCCATGTTGGTGAGCTCGCCCTCCTTCAGTATCATCCAACAGGCATGGTACTGGCCGTCCCCACCTGATCTTTAATCATCCTCTCTCCAGCTAAGCCTCTTACTTGAGCGAGATCCGGTGGATTAGAGCAACATCTCGTGTTGCCTCTGCTCCATCTCCGGCGAGGTTTTGCATCAACGGCAACCGTCGTAGAGAAGCAGCCTGATACCATTAGATTGAGCTGTCTCCTTGCTGGACAACTGTTTCTCCTGGGCAGAAGACATTGCTGTTTTAGCTTCGGGTCGGATCAACTACGTGCCGTTGCTGTGCTTGCTGCAGACCAGAGCAACCACAGGAATCACATCGCCGCAGTATCAATCTAAAAAGAATGCGCAGCACACTCGCGTGCTGGCACAATGGCACCAGGTTGAGGATGTTTTAATTTCCGGATGCCTCTCATTCCAGAATCCCAGACTTGTGTGGTCTTGTATATGAAGCATGTCCGAGTGCTTTGTCGTTCTATAACCTTCGGTCAGACAGCTAGCTGCTACAATACATTACCATGCGTACATATATATAATACTCTGACCAATGTAACCGCCATTTCTTGAGCTAATTAACTTGTGCCACTGTACCATGTCATAGCCACTCGTTCTTAATTACACAACACCTACTTTGTCCTCAACTTCGAGCTGGTATGTTTTGCGCTTATTCTTCAGATAAGCATGTTTGAGTTGATGTGATCGTTTAGCTATTAAATCGTTCCGTTCATTTCGTTCCTTTGGGGATCGGATGACAAGTTCCACTTTCCTACGAAATGCATTCGGCCATGGTTAAAGTTGCTACCGTCTTTAACTCTTTCCGCTGCATCATCATCATCATCATCATGCGTCTCTTTATTTGGCTGCAATTAATATTCTACCGTCATATATATTTTCACTTACTAACTCGTTCTCTATTGTGACCATCCACAAGATATATATACAACTTTGCACTGGCTCATTCCGTTCTCGTATCTTATAGCCCTATGTATGCTTTTCATGTGAAACAGTATGGTTACTGCCACAAAGTCTATACTCCCTCTGTCCTTAAATATAAGGGATTGTTGACTTTCAAATATCACCTTTGACCATTCGTCTTATTCGAAAAATTATAAAAATAATATTGATTTTATTACATCAGTAGATATACTTTAAATATAATATATATTTTATAAATATTTTGAATGCACGTGACTGAAAGTCAATAATTCCTTATATTTAGGGACGGAGAGAGTACAATTTTCTATAATATTCCACATCCAAATATATGGATAGTGCCTGCAGTTGACACATCGTTTTTGTGTCATTACTCCAAAAGCCAGCTCCTTTTATGTTTTATAAAATTTTGTAAGGCCTATGTAGTATTGACCATCTCCGACAAGGTTGGAAAGAGAGGCGCCAGGAAAATTAATCAATCAGGAGCATATCACAAGGCCGCTACCGGTGAAGAGGTAACACAGGTTGGCACCTGTACGTCCTGGCGTTGCGGTGACCGTCAGTGAAACAGGCTTCACAAGAACACTGGTGCCGTCCGCGGTGGTGCTTGGCGGTCGGCCATGCAGCTTAGCGCCTTGCGGATACCGCCTTGCTGCCTTTCTGGACTACTCAATTCCAATTAATGTGATTTTGGTCTCGGAATGGGCGCATACACATAAGTGATTCAGAAACAGAGGAATGCTACAGCTACATACTAGCTACATGATTCGTACATGATTAGGATCTATCCTAATCAAGCCTCCAACGTGGGTACAGTACCGGCCTGGCGAGGCAGTGCTTCCGTATATAGTTTCTCCCGATCGAGGACGCTGGAGCTCTGTGAGATTTGTAGTGACCCAGCCCACGACGTTATGTTGATTAGGGTAGATCCTTGTCATCACGTAAATCATTGCATAAGTTGGGCGTGAGTGTGTAACCACGACATCAACCTGGCACATCATCGCAAGTTACAAATTTCGACCTGTGCATATATACATATGTTATACTCCCGTGAAGGCATTGTGTGTCCTCCAAATGGCCACTAGCTAGCTAGATACAGTAGTCATCTCCTCGCATGACTCCTAAGCTGTGTGATGTGGTCTACCGTCTACGGAATGTTGCTAAGTAATTACACGCTCCTGCGACATGTATGGGAGCCCGTGGCTTTGGAATGAGCGGCATCAAGAAAACAAACTCAAACAGCAAGCAACACCCTACGGCGAGTTGAGGATTGGATACTTTGGCTCTGTGACGCTGTAGAAACCACGGTTGTTCCGACCCAAAGGTGAGGGCAGCTTGGCTGTCTTCTATCGCTTGGTTGGCACCAGGTCAGGGACCTCGGTTGCGTCGAACTCATGGTCGGTCCGTCCATGAGCTTCACTCCGCCGCCATTGGCATCTCACACCCACCATGCTTCAGCCGCAAGCCTGCATTGAGGAGAACGGCAACTGGCTGATCGTATAGAAAGAAACAGGACATAATTTGGCCCTTGACATCGGACGAGCATTTTCTGCAAATTGTACTGCTATAGGCGAAGGATGGTTAATTAGCAGATTTAATTACCGTATACATGTAATCGTGCCGGACTAGGAAAGGAATAGCCGGTGGATGAAAGAATAATTTTGTACTCACAATGAACTACTACAACCAAATCTCGCCGGGAAGAAAAACTACTAAAGCCAAATATACTGCTCTGCTGGTCCGTCCACTCGGTGCTCAACGACCGGGCACGACGCTTTCCATTCCAACAAGCCGCGCCGCTCGACCTCCCACGCTGCCTTGTTGGGGGACTACAGGGAGACCTATAGCTTATGTGAGTAGGTGCGGCATCTGACCATGCGCGACAAACTTCGCAGCAAGCCAGTAATGTCCATGGCAACTTCTGTGGGCTATTTCGATCTACTCCCAACAGCAATGTCCATGGCAAGCAAAATGGCGAATGCTCATGCAGTAGTACAACAATGTGAATGGGAATGTGCATGTAGCAATGCAGGAATACATTACTAGATAGGAAGGTTTGCAACACGTGGGTCTGGCATGATTAACAGCGTAAACAACACAACCAAGCACGGTCGTTAATTTTCTGCGCTCACATTTCGCCATGTCTGTTAGCTGCACGTCCTTCAGTACCTGACTTTTAATCATCCTCTCTCTAGCTGAGCCTCTTACTTGGGCAAGATCCGGTGGATTAGAGCAAGATCTCGTGTTGGCTCTGCTCCATCTCCGGCGATCGAAGTTGTGCGTCAACGGAGACGACGGTAGAGAAGCAGCCCGATACCTTTAGATTGAGCTGTCTCCTTTCCGGGCAACCGTATATACAGCTCCAGAAAGGTTTACATGTCTTGTGTCTGGGCAAAAGCCATTTCTGCCATAGCTTCGGGTCGGATCAACCACACCCTAATGCTGCGCTAGCGGCAGACCAGAGCAATCAGAGGAATCTCACTATGCCGTAACATCAAGTTAACTCAATGCACGACACACACCGCTTTGTAGCACAATGGCACCAGGTCGAGGATGTTTTAGTATCCGGATGCCTCTCATTCCAGAATCCTAGAGTTGTGTGGTCTTGTACACGAAGCAAGTCTGAGTGCTTTGTAGTTCTCTCACCTTCGGTCAGAAGCTAGTGGCTACTATACATTACCATGCTTACATATATATAACTCTGACCAGTGTAACCACCATTTCTAGAGCTAATTAACTTGTGCCACTGTACCATATCATAGCCACTCGTTCTTAATTACACAACACCTACTTTCTCCTCAACTTCGTGCTCACCCCTTTGGATCGTGGTATGTTTTGCGCTTGTTCTTCAGATAAGCCTGTTTTGCCATCCATCAACTATATATCGTTCCTATGCTTTTATGAGTAGTACCCGCGTTGTGGTATTACATATCCACCTATTGGCCACTGGCTATAAGCTTGTCATCTCACCTGACTCCCTAGCTCTGAGTTGTGAATCTGTGATGTGGTCATTTAGCTATTAAGGTTCCTCTCATTTCGTTCCTTTAGGGATCGCGATCGGATGACAAGTTACACGTTCCTGCGACATGTATTCGGCCATGGCTTTGGAATGAGCGACATCAGGAAAACATATTGAAGCGGCAAAAGATGCATTAGCTAAGCCGACATGTGCATCGAGTACTTTAGCTCCCCATCTACTAGAAACAACTGTTGTTCTGACCCGAAGTTCGTAAAGAAGCTTGGTTCTCTGCTACCACTCGGCACCAGCTAAGCTAGTCCGAGGGCTCCAGTTGCAACGAGCTCAACCTGGTCTGGCTATGCCTGAGCTTGACTTTTCCCTCATGCATGGGCATCGCATTCATGTCCACCCACCGATCTTCAGGTTCAAATTATGGCCTGCTGTCAGCGCAAGAGAACTGGCCGACCGTAGATTGGAACAAGGACGTCCCGTGACATGTGTTAGGTTGGACGATCATTTTTGTATCTGGTACAGCTTTTCTTGAACCAGGTGAAACAAGGTTAACAAATTACTACTGTACTTGTAACCGTGAAGGAATAGAAAAGGAATAGCCAAATGGAATGAACTACTACAGAAGTACCCGGCCGATACGGTGGTCCCTTCGTGCTCAACGACCAGCAACGATGTAGATGTTCCCCAGCGACACGTCCGTATAGAAAGCCGTTTACAGGTTTTGTGTCAAGCTAGACAAACAAAAGCCGCCGGTGCTGCTTTAGCCTCGGATCAGAGCAACCACGCACCGTTGCTATGGTAGCTTCGTAGTACGTGCCAAAGGAATAACAGGAATCCCAGCGCCGTGTTATCAATATCAAAAGCATGTATAGAGTTTTCACTTTATGGCACAATATGCGATTTGGTTCTCTCCAAAATTTCATCTATAAAGCTCCGGTTCGGTACCAAAAATTATACTCCCTCCGTTTTTAATTATATGACGCCATTGACTTTTTCGTTGAATTTTGACCAACAATATAGATTTAAATAATTATTTTTTGAATGTAAAATGAATACATTGGATTCATTATCAAAAGCATTTTAAGGTCAACTTGTACATTTAGCTATTTACACAAATATTTTGAATAAGACGAACGGTCAAATGTAACGAAAAAAGTCAACGGCGTCATATATTAAAAACGGAGGGAGTACCCGATGCTCAATTCGGTCCCTGATGTCGTTCTTTTTCACCCCAACTGAACCCGTTTTGATCTATTTCTCGATCTCCAACTGGTCTTATATTAATTTAGGCATACTGTATGGACACATACAAATGGAGTGATCGAGAAATAGAGGAATTCTACATCTCTACTTACTAATTACATGATTCCTACATGCATGATTATTAGGATCTATTCTAGACGTGTACTGTACAATACCGTCCTGGCGAGACAGTGCTTTCGTATCTTTCTCCTGGACGCGCGAGCTCTGCGAGATTTGGTAGTCAGTCACCACCACTGGAGGAGGTGATCCAACTCACATCGGATGTTAATTAGGATATAGATCCTTGTCATCGTATATAAGCTGGGTCTGAGTGTGTAACCACCACATCAATCTGACACATCGCAAGTTACAAATTAAATTTCGAGCTGTGCATATATACATGCATGTTGTACAATATTGACATCAACTAACTTTGTTGTCTTTATATATGAGTAGTACTCCCGTGAAGGGATTATATATGTCCACTGAATGGATATATACAGTCATCTCCTCGCATGACTCCCAAGGCTGACTCTGGTTGTGAACTGTGATGTGGTCGTTTAATTTGGGGATACTGACAAGGTACATGCTACTGCGACATGTATGGGAGCCTGTGGCTTTGGAATGAGCGGCATCAAGAAAACAAACTCGAGCAGCAACCATGACCTTGGCTAAGGCGACTCATGGATTGGATACTTTGGCTCTGTGACCCTGTAGAAACAACGGTTGGTCCGACCCGAAGGTACAGGCAGCTTGGCTGTCTTCTTTCGCTTAGCACCAGGTCATTGACCTCGGCTGCGTCGAACTCACGATCGGTTCGTCCATGAGCTTCACTTCGCCGCCATCAGACTCTCACAGACTCACACCTACCATGCTTCAGCCGCACGCCTGCTGTGAGGAGAACACCAACTGGCTGATCATATGGAAACTGCAGGGACAAGATTTTGGCCCCTGACATCGCACGAACATTTTCTGCAAATTAAACTGACCAGGGGCTAGGCGAAAGAAGGTTAATTAGCATATTTGATTACATGTAATCGTACCGCAACAGGAAAAGAATAGGTAACGGATGAAAGAATAATTTTGTACTCGCAAGGAACTATTACGCGCGACAAAATCCCCCCTCCCTCGCGCGCGCGCGAAATAGACCTGCCCATGTTTTGCGCTTATTCTTCAGATAAGCCTGTTTTGCCATCCATCAACTATATATTGTTCTTATGCTTTTATGAGTAGTACCCGCATTGTGGTATTACATTATTACATATCCACCTATTGGCCACTGACTATAAGCTTGTCATCTCACCTGACTCCCTAGCTCTGAGTTGTGAATCTGTGATGTGGTCATTTAGCTATTAAGGTTCCTCTCATTTCGTTCCTTCAGGGATCGGATGACAAGTTACACGTTCCTGCGACATGTATTGGCCATGGCTTTGGAATGAGCGACATCAGGAAAACATATTGAAGCGGCAAAAGATGCATTAGCTAAGCCGACACGTGCATCGGATACTTTAGCTCCCCATCTACCAGAAACAACGGTTGTTCTGACCCAAAGTTCGTAAAGAAGCTTGCTTCTCTGCTACCACTCGGCACCAGCTAAGGTACTCCGAGGGCTCCGGTTGCAACGAGCTCAAGCTGGCCTGGCTACGCCTGAGCTTGGCTTTTCCCTCATGCAGGGGCATCGCATTCTGTCCACCGATCTTCAGCTGCAAATTATGGCCTGCTGTCAGCACATGAGAACTAGCCGACCGTAGATTGGAACAAGGACATGATTTCGTCCCGTGGCGTGCGCTAGGTTGGACGATCATTTTTCTATCTGTTACAGCTTTTCTTGAACCAGGTGAAACAAGG
Source organism: Eragrostis nindensis (assembly GCA_012490785.1). Taxonomy (NCBI): domain Eukaryota; kingdom Viridiplantae; phylum Streptophyta; class Magnoliopsida; order Poales; family Poaceae; genus Eragrostis; species Eragrostis nindensis. The sequence goes on from JAAXCT010001941.1 coordinate 109,148, forward strand.
TTAACAAATTACTACCGTACTTGTAACCGTGAAGGAATAGAAAAGGAATAGCCACTGGAATGAACTATACTACAGAACCACCCGGCCGGTATTCGTGCTCAACGACCAGCAACGACGTAGATGTTCCCCAGCGACACGTCCCATATAGAAAGCCGTTTACAGGTTTTGTGTCAAGCTAGACAAACAAAAGCCGGTGCTGCTTTCGCCTCGGATCAGAGCAACCACGCACCGTTGCTATGGTAGCTTCGTACGTGCCAATGCAACAACAGGAATCCCAGCGCCGTGTTATATGTCAATATCAAAAGCATGTATAGACTATAGAGTTTTCACTTGATTTCACAGTAGGACCTGGTTGAGGATGTTATCCGGATGCCGTTCATTCCGAAACTTTGCTAGTTGTGCATGTGCATCTGCAGTTCCGCACCACACCAGCACCTCCGTGCAGGGGATTCAGATCAGAGAGATGTCCACCGCGGAGAGGAGTTCTCGAGCCCGGCACTCTCGCTTGATCGAGCAACCTCGAACAAGGACGCGTACATGATAAGCCGGCGTGGCCGGACTACGTACGTCGAGGAGCCGGCGCTTCGATCGGGGCCCGTGAGTGACGACCGTTCGGCGAGGCAGAATGTGCGATCCGATGGGTCTCCAAGTCCGCGGCGAGCGCACGGAGCACCGCCGTCACTCGTCATGCCTCCGAATCTGTCAATGACGGCGCGCAGTGGGTTTGAGGAGGATATTGCCGTGGCGACACGGTGAAAATCGAAAGAGAAGATGCTGATGTCCTTTGGGCCAGTTCGGTTACTTGTGGACGACACATCGAATCCATCGTGCGGACCCAGCTTGACCCATAGTTTTAGTAGCTTTGCCCTATAAGGTAATTGATGTTTTTTCCCAACCAAAGCAATTAAAGAGATTTATTGCAAATACCGGCTGGTCTTAACCTTTTAAATTTTAACTTTATTATGATATTATAATTTTGCGGCACCACAAAGATTGAGATGCATTTGCAGCATGAGGATACATCATAGGGGCTGAGATAGATGGGTTCGGCTAAAAGTTGCTTGAACAACTAGTGCAATTTATAGTTTGGTAAATTACTAGTGTCATATTCTTC